>VZRU01006452.1:0-104372 GCA_013398155.1 Pedionomus torquatus | reverse complement strand
TTTTTTTTGGTAATTGTAGGAAATCCTTAAGGAAATCTACTAGGTCATTTTCAAGAACAGTTAAGAATGTTCTAAGGCTGATTGAGTTGAAGTGTAAACTTTTCATTATTTCTAATGAAAGCACAGATAAGCCAATACAGATTCTGTAAACCCCCAACCTGAATTAATAGCATAGGCTTCTTTCTTGGTCTTAACCTGAAAGAGAAAATAGATTCACTGAGAAGAAGCTGAAGTGGAGAATATTTTTTTCTTACCTTCTTTTCCCACTTGTGAAGCCAGTGGTTTTCTTCTGTCATTTTCCAGCCTCACAATGTTAACTCTTTTCCCTCTTTACCACCCTCAACTCTCATAATTTTCACCAAGTGTATGTGTACTTGACAATTTTCTCTCCATCTGACAGAGTCTGACAAGATCTTATTTGTCTGGTTATAAAAGGGAAGATGTAGTTTAGCATACACCTGTCTGAAGTGTAAACACAAAAAGAGGAGGAACTAATTTGATGAAGGTCTATTTCCCATGACCAGTGAATTAGTTTTCAGTTCCATACAGAACACAGAAGATTAGTTTGGTCCTTTATGGAGTTATGCAATTGCCAAACAGAATACATAAAATATATTCTAACTGCTTGTTTTCTAAATTATACCAAGTGAATGAAACACCTTAACAAACCTCTTGGCTTATATGACACAAGACCTTTTTGTTGTAGTTTCTGTAATTCAGGACAGTCTTTCTGTGTCACAGTGTCTATCTGCTCCATTCATACCATTTCAAACGTCAGGCTAATTATTTTTCTTCTTTTCAGTCTAGTTTTAATTCCTATAAAATATTTTGAGTATTAAACAAAGGTAGCCATTTGGTGGTTACTTGTCACAGATTTAGGAATAGGAAATTATGGAACAATTCAGTTAATATTTTATGCAAAAATATACGCATTATATAACTGAATGACTTAAAATAGACTTTTTTTTTTGTCTGTTTGGGGGCTGTGTTATGATACCCAGGGTCTTCATTATTCCTAAGACTGGTTACCAGCTTGAATTTTTCAGTTAGAAGTGTTGGAAGAAACTCAGCAGAAATCAGGCTGTTCCGAGTTTCTGAAAAGCAAGATTATCTGTCACTCTCAGTTTGTCACTATTATTTTCCTTCTTTGAAAAGTATTAACTTCTAGTACTTGGCTAGTCCTATTGTTTGCCATTCACAACACACCTGTTTACATACTCTCAGCACCCGTACAGCAGCTTGCTGACAGCAAGTCTTCTTGACACAAGGATGTTGGTTTTATCTTTGAGGGGAAAGAAGAGGAGAAAAAGTAAAACACCACATCTGAATAGGATGTGCTGGCAAGGCCGCCATCAGAAACCTACTGAAATCATAGATGCTTTACTGAAGGAAGTAGCTTAATCAAAGCGCAGCCCATATTTGTTCGGCAAACATCCCTAAGTGGCAAAAAAAGAACATTCAGAAACCACACCTCCACAAATCACTCATTTCTATGAAATGAACTATACTGTAGACAGGAAGAAGGCGGAACATTTTTAGTTGTGTTTTTTTTTTCCCACATTACTACTGTGAAGCATCCTTTACACCACTTCATCCATATTTACATAGCCTAAGGGATCTATATACACTGAAAAATGTGTTCTGCCTATCAGCTTCACTTCTGCCCTGGATCTGTGTGAGTTACTCCTTACTGCTAAGTGCTGGCCTGCCTGCCTGTCTTCTTACTGTAGCTGTACAGTAATTTACTGTAGAATTGCCATACTGGTAGAGAATGACTTCAGTCAAAATTGAGTCCTTTTGTTCCACCTCACATTATTCTGACCCTTTTGTCCAGGTGGGTTTTGAATGTCTCCAGAGATGGAGACTCCACCACCTCTCTGGGCAGCCTGTTCCAGTGCTCTGTCAACCTCAAAGTAAAGTGGTTCCTCCTCATGTTTAGATGGAACTCCTTATGTTCAAGTTTGTGCCCCTTTCCTCTTGTCTTCTCACTGGGCACCACTGAAAAAAGACTGGCTCCTCTCTCAACAGCCAACCTTTAAGTATTTACAGGTGTACACATTAGATATATAAGTGTATGCACTAGATAGTGTCTTACTAACAAGTTTAATTGTCACTTTATGTCTGCTTGTGTGGCTAATGACTGGCTTTGGTCAGAGAAATTTTGTTTCAGAGCAAACAAATCTCTCCATTTTGGGGACTTGAGTAATGCTTCTTTGAAAATGAAGGTAGGAAACTAAGCCTCCTCTTATTTTAACTAATATTACATTTATATATAAAAAATATTAAGGACGCTCTCCAGAAATATAATCATTTGCAATTAGTAATGTAGTGACAGTATTGACTGGATACTGATAAATCACCAGCAGTGCTCAACTTCCGAAATAAAATCTCTTCAATCTTTTGTTTACATAATTAAATTTGTTTTAAAGATTGAAATGTCTAGATCTGCTACAAACAAAAAGGAAAAAAGGAGGAAGAACTTGTGGAAGACTACACAAGGAGCAATCAGGAAAGAAATGCCTTTTTCTGAATATTGTCTTATAAATAATTTTGGATTTACCTTCAGCAACACTGATCAGGATTAAGGGTAGATTACCTGACAGTCCAGTCTCACACACCAAAAAAAAAAAAAGCAGCCAACCCAACTTCTTTTGTTGCTGAACTTTTATACTGAGCATAGCCAATGGGATGGAATACCCTATTGGTCAGTTTGGGTCACCTGACCTGTCCAGTCCTCCCCACAGGTGCAACCCCTCCATGGGGTAAACAACAAAGTCAGCAAACTGATTACCACAGCAACTACTATAAACAAGAACCTCTTACTGAACTGAAAATTGTCCCTGTTCCACACCAAACCAGGACAAATCTACAACTGAAAAAGGAACCTCCTTAGTCTCTCTGCTGACTTCCATTCTATCATTTTTGTTAGTGGCTGAGGTTATCATTTCATTATGATCTCTGGCAATCTTGGTCACATAAATAGAAACAAAACATTTGGCAAGCAGGCATTAGAGACACTTTCATGTTTGTGCATACTGATGGTAAATTTAGATTAAGATTTAGACAGTGTATAATAGTGGTTCCCATTATATAAAGAGTGGCCTCAAGAACTTATTTACAAGCATCAGTTGGACAAATCCATTATCTGATGCCTAAAGGGTGGATGCCAATCTTCTTTGTCAACTGAAAGATTTCTAGATAAGCTATTTCTTATCTCTTTCTGCCATATTGAACTGTATCCTCAGATGGAAGATAATGAGAATTGTGAGCCAGAGATTACAATTACTAAATTTACTAAACCTTAATTGAGTCCTTAACATAATGAAAAAATAAACTAATGGGTAATAGCAGCTGGAAAAAATCAAAGTTCTGACTCTATGCTGGAGTTTATAAACATGTCTTGTATTCACCATCACTTTGTTATTTGGAAGAGGTATCCAAAAAATTCTGTTGCTCCATGTGGGGATTTTATTCCCAGAGAAATCAGAATACATGTGGGGAAAAGTAAGCTGAGTATTAGCCATGGCACACACCCAGGTGTGGATGATGAGGAGCACTTCTCAGGCTCTTAGCATAAATAACTAATATTCTAGCTGCATATTTTAATGGAGGCTAAATTTTAGCTGAAGCTGAATGTCCATTTCAGTCAGCTAAAAACAATTTATGGAAATAAGAAATTCTGAAGGAAAACTAAAATCTAGAAAGCATAAGACTTCCAAATGTCCAGTTACCTGAGTTAGTCAGACGATGACATAAACGCTGCCTGCTAATATATATTGAACTACACACTCACAGAGTGTACCTAAAGGGGGCCTACAGGAGAGATGCGAAGGGACATTTTATCAGTGAGTTTAGTGATAGGACATGCGGTAATGTTTTAAGCTGAAGAGTGTAGACTTACATTAGATAGGAGGAAGAAATTCTTTGCTGTGAAGATGGTGAGACACTGGAATGGATTGGCCAGGGAAGTTATGGATCCTCTATCCCTGGAAGTGTTCAAGGCCAGATTGGATGCGGTTTTGAGCAACCTGGTCTAACAGAAGGTATCCTGCTGGCTATGGCAGGAGGGTTGGACCAAGACGATCTTTAAGGTCCCCTCCAATTCTAGCCATTCTACAATTCTGTGACTCTATGATATTCGTACTGATCTAGGATTGCAAAAAGCAAAGTGTCAGCCGCAGTACTACTTACAGATTTAATACTGTGGTATATTTGCATAATCACATGAATATGAAACAACAAATAATGCATTGCATTTATGACAGGAATTTTAAACACCTGTGACAACCATGAATTTAAAAAAAAAAAATTAATAAATTATTGTGTGTTTCAGTTGCACCACATTTTGGGAAAGTAGAGCTTCTTACTGACAGATATTACCTATTATAGCAATTGAATAATGCTTAAAGGAAAATTACAAAGATTCAAAATGGTTTTTCATAGGTTTAACAATTTTTTCCTATCCTTGCTATACTCTAAGAAAGCATAAGACAAACTCAGCAAAGTGTACATACTTCTCATGGATAATTTAGAATCCTACAGGTAGGCCATCTGGACCTTCATATTTTAAGCCATTACTTCACAACCCAGGTTCCCAAATACCTCCAAAAAGGATACATTTGCTATTTATATAGGACAGAGAATGTTAGTTGACTGTCCAGAATGAAATAAAAAATTCAGGGGGATTTATATATCTGGTAAGAATATAATGTGTTACTAAGTTGTCTTGGCACTTCAAATGCAGTAGAGACTTGGCACTTCAAATTTCAATCTGCAGTAGGAACCTAACGGTGAACTACGAGAAAAGCCCCGGAGAAGACCTGTTTATACTGATGTGATTCCTGATGTATTTTTCCTCCTCCAGAGAACAGAATATGAGGATTTTTTAATCTGAGTCTCCTAACAAACTTGATTTTGCTACAGGTTAGGGACTGACCTGCTGGAGAGCAGCTCTGAGGAAAAAAACCCGAGAGTCCTGGTGGACAACAGGATGACCATGAGCCAGCAGTGTGCCCCTGTGGCTAAAAAAGCCAATGGCATCTTGGGATGCATCAAGAAGACTGTGACCAGGAGGTTATCCTGCTCCTCTACTCTTCCCTGGTGAGGCCCCATCTGGAGTACTGTGTCCAGTTCTGGGCTTCCCAGTTGAAGAAGGACTGGGAACTACTGAACAGACTACAGTAGAGGACCACCAAGATGATTGGGAGCCTAGAACATCTCTCTTATGAGGAAAGGCTGAACGATTTGGGTCCTTTTAGTCTGGGAAAGAGAAGACTGAGGGGGAATCTGATCAACACCTATAAATACTTCAAGGATGGGTGTCAAGAGGAAGGGGTTGGTCTTTTTTCAGTGGTGCCCAGTGAGAAGACAAGAGGAAATGGGCACAAACTTGTACATAAGAAGTTGCATCTAAACATCAGGAGGAACTTCTTTACTTTGAGGCTGGCAGAACACTGGAACAGGCTGCACAGAGAGGTGGTGGAATCTCCATCTCTGGAGACATTCAAAATCCACCTGGACAAGTTCCTGTGAAAGGTGCTCTAGGAGGACCTGCTTTGGCAGGGGGTTGGACTAGCTGACTTCCACAGATGCCTTCCAACCCCAATATCATTATGTGATTCTGTGAGAGCAACATATACTCTTTACGTCAGCTAGNGATGAGGAGCACTTCTCAGGCTCTTAGCATAAATAACTAATATTCTAGCTGCATATTTTAATGGAGGCTAAATTTTAGCTTAAGCTGAATGTCCATTTCAGTCAGCTAAAAACAATTTATGGAAATAAGAAATTCTGAAGGAAAACTAAAATCTAGAAAGCATAAGACTTCCAAATGTCCAGTTACCTGAGTTAGTCAGACGATGACATAAACGCTGCCTGCTAATATATATTGAACTACACACTCACAGAGTGTACCTAAAGGGGGCCTACAGGAGAGATGCGAAGGGACATTTTATCAGTGAGTTTAGTGATAGGACATGCGGTAATGTTTTAAGCTGAAGAGTGTAGACTTACATTAGATAGGAGGAAGAAATTCTTTGCTGTGAAGATGGTGAGACACTGGAATGGATTGGCCAGGGAAGTTATGGATCCTCTATCCCTGGAAGTGTTCAAGGCCAGATTGGATGCGGTTTTGAGCAACCTGGTCTAACAGAAGGTATCCTGCTGGCTATGGCAGGAGGGTTGGACCAAGACGATCTTTAAGGTCCCCTCCAATTCTAGCCATTCTACAATTCTGTGACTCTATGATATTCGTACTGATCTAGGATTGCAAAAAGCAAAGTGTCAGCCGCAGTACTACTTACAGATTTAATACTGTGGTATATTTGCATAATCACATGAATATGAAACAACAAATAATGCATTGCATTTATGACAGGAATTTTAAACACCTGTGACAACCATGAATTTAAAAAAAAAAAAATTAATAAATTATTGTGTGTTTCAGTTGCACCACATTTTGGGAAAGTAGAGCTTCTTACTGACAGATATTACCTATTATAGCAATTGAATAATGCTTAAAGGAAAATTACAAAGATTCAAAATGGTTTTTCATAGGTTTAACAATTTTTTCCTATCCTTGCTATACTCTAAGAAAGCATAAGACAAACTCAGCAAAGTGTACATACTTCTCATGGATAATTTAGAATCCTACAGGTAGGCCATCTGGACCTTCATATTTTAAGCCATTACTTCACAACCCAGGTTCCCAAATACCTCCAAAAAGGATACATTTGCTATTTATATAGGACAGAGAATGTTAGTTGACTGTCCAGAATGAAATAAAAAATTCAGGGGGATTTATATATCTGGTAAGAATATAATGTGTTACTAAGTTGTCTTGGCACTTCAAATGCAGTAGAGACTTGGCACTTCAAATTTCAGTCTGCAGTAGGAACCTAACGGTGAACTACGAGAAAAGCCCCGGAGAAGACCTGTTTATACTGATGTGATTCCTGATGTATTTTTCCTCCTCCAGAGAACAGAATATGAGGATTTTTTAATCTGAGTCTCCTAACAAACTTGATTTTGCTACAGGTTAGGGACTGACCTGCTGGAGAGCAGCTCTGAGGAAAAAAACCCGAGAGTCCTGGTGGACAACAGGATGACCATGAGCCAGCAGTGTGCCCCTGTGGCTAAAAAAGCCAATGGCATCTTGGGATGCATCAAGAAGACTGTGACCAGGAGGTTATCCTGCTCCTCTACTCTTCCCTGGTGAGGCCCCATCTGGAGTACTGTGTCCAGTTCTGGGCTTCCCAGTTGAAGAAGGACTGGGAACTACTGAACAGACTACAGTAGAGGACCACCAAGATGATTGGGAGCCTAGAACATCTCTCTTATGAGGAAAGGCTGAACGATTTGGGTCCTTTTAGTCTGGGAAAGAGAAGACTGAGGGGGAATCTGATCAACACCTATAAATACTTCAAGGATGGGTGTCAAGAGGAAGGGATTGGTCTTTTTTCAGTGGTGCCCAGTGAGAAGACAAGAGGAAATGGGCACAAACTTGTACATAAGAAGTTGCATCTAAACATCAGGAGGAACTTCTTTACTTTGAGGCTGGCAGAACACTGGAACAGGCTGCACAGAGAGGTGGTGGAATCTCCATCTCTGGAGACATTCAAAATCCACCTGGACAAGTTCCTGTGAAAGGTGCTCTAGGAGGACCTGCTTTGGCAGGGGGTTGGACTAGCTGACTTCCACAGATGCCTTCCAACCCCAATATCATTATGTGATTCTGTGAGAGCAACATATACTCTTTATGTCAGCTAGCAACATTTTTGTCAATGTGTTCCATAACATTTCAAGAATCAACACCCTATTTTCATGGGACAGATTGATATGAAGTATCTGGTGCTTTTAATTCAGGTTTTTTCCCCAGTGATATCTGAGTCTTCTCAGCTAATTTTTTCTTAAGAGTGCCACAACTACACACAATGAAGTATTTTCTTTCTTTTCCATTTAAATCTTGATTGTACCTCAGAGCAAAAAAACAGGAAAAGACCATCAAACCATCAAATGCAGTTCTAAGTGGGCATTTCTACCCTAATGTTCATGATCAAGAGCTGTTGAGGCAGGGTGGGCTTTGGTTATTATTTCAAGCTGAGAATTAAATTTTAACATAAAAAAAAAAAAAGGTATGGGAACTCTGAGGATTAAAGTTATTCCCAGTCTGGCCTGGGGCAAGTGCAATCTAAAATAAATGCTCCAGAGAATCTGTTTTGCATGACTATGAGAAAGTAGCAGAGGCTGAAGAGTAAAAATAAATGAAATGTTCCTCTGAATCCACTAAAGAGACTTTGTGGCATTTTCTCTTTTAACCTTCCTGATCTCTTGTACTATGATCTGTGTGAAGATGCTGAAAGGAATATTTCTTAGATTTGCTTTAATAACCACTACTTAAAGTGAGCTCATCACAACAATTTTGCAAATACAGATCTGTTGTAGCTATATTCAAATTTAAAGATAAGAGGTTATTGCATTAATCCCGTCTGAGACTTTGTAGAAAAAGAAATCCAGTGAACTCATTCAAGACAATATGCTCCATATCATCTGCATTAAATGCATGAATTAAATATGTGACACCCATGGCATTATAAGACTAAGATGAATATGTAAGCAGAAGCAGCCACAGCTATTTAAAGTTTTACACAGTCTAAATTACAAGGTCATTTCCATAGTGATAAAAGTTGAAAAAACAACAACTGAAGACTTCATTATTTTTTTCACATTATGTCTATACAGCTATTAAAATTGCACTCCGATATTTTTTATCTTTCCCATGCTAAAAGCAACTCTCTGGAGGTTTTTTCAAAAAAGGAAAGAGAATATGATACTCATCTAAAATGTCAAAGTGATTTATATAATAAGTTTTGTGGAAACTTTCAGGATTTATTCATTACAAGTGCCATTTCTAAATATGAAGGTTTCATATAATGCTTGTATTTCCTAAAAGATAAGTGAATCACTTGAGGAAGTCTGCCTGCACATTTTGAAGAAATCTTTCACAACACACATATCTCAAAAGCAGAATATATTTAATATGTTGGTGATCATGAATCAAAGAGATGCAGCCTAGCTTATAGTAAGTGTTAAGTCTTCATATGTTTACCTAGAAATAATTTGCAAACTACGCTTATGATTTAGAAAGCTTGAATTTTATTTTCAAGGTAGACAGAGGGATGTGAGCCTTTTCAATTTTTCATCCAAAAAATGTATAGTCAATCTGTATACAGAAATTAAGACTTAGAAAAGTCTAATGAAATTGGAAACTATAACTATACATATTTAACAGATGCTTAAATGGAGAAGAGACTTACAAAAACTGAACAAGTCTACAGCAAACTCAGGAAATCAGCTTCCACAGTTTGTTGAAAGTCTCATTTCAAAAATATTTTAGAACTAACTTACCAATGTGGTGGTGGGTTTTTTGACCAGTTATGTCATATGTATTCTTATTTTAGGCTACATAAAATTTATTGCACTTGTTATATGGAAGGATTAGGGTTAGGTGGTGAAATCATTATTTTTTTCACTGTTTGTCAAACTTCTCTGTAAAATTGTATAAAGGATTATATCTCTGGCACTTAGCTCTCTACATACATGAAGAATTTTGCCTTCAATCCATTAAATTAACTAAAATTTCAGAAGTACCGAGATGTTCACAGGTATAATCTTCTACGCTCTTTTATAAATTATATCTTACTGGCTATTGGGATGATCTTGTATGCAAATAGAAACTGTAATGGATGAAGAAGTTTTATTTTTGTAATTTTAAAAATAGAACACAAAACAGAAATGAACAACAGAGTATGCTGATACTTAGGAGATACATAAAGAAAAATTATTCTGTTCACTACATAGGTTAGAATATATTGACATTTTCTTACTCATAAGACAGTACATTATTTTAATTAATATTAATTCATTATAATATTCACCACTGTATGATATGTTTGAAGAATATTTCAATTTTAGTACTTCAGATTGTTTCCTATGCAGCTGCACAAGTAATCTCTGAAATATTCCTACTTGTCTTCTTCCAATATTGCTTGATCTACAAAGCCTCCAGAGCAGTAGATATCTTGTTGGGATAGCATAGCTGATCTCCATGACATCTCAAATTCAGAAGAATCTAAATAATATCCTCTTTGCATATGATTTGTCTATCCCAGAGCATCTGAGAATGAACTAAGAAAGGTCCCAGATTTTGGGGTGTTTTCCTTCCTTCCTTCCTGCCTTCCTTCCTCCCTTCTGGCCTTCCCTTGCCTTGCCTTATTTTTATTTCCTTTATTTATATTCATTTGAGACCACTGTTGACATACCATTTAATACAACCAGAATCCACTTTGGAGGAGAGGAGTCCTAAAATACCAAAACTCTTGTTCTTCATGTCTCCCTAAATTTTTCACACAAGCTATCATGGATTTCATTTAGTCCAAGTATTACAGAAAAGAAATGCAACTATCTTAACAACTTTGTGAAAAAATAGCTTCTACAATCAATTATATTTTATATGAAAAGAATGCAGTGTGCATCCCATTTTCTTATGCCATTCCTTTTTAATTTTGACCAAGAAAATTACAAATGAAAATACATAACAGGCAGAACTTGTTCCAAATGGACTAGATGTGAAAGCTCTCTTCATTTTCTTACCAAGCCCTCATGATTCTTCTCCTGACATCAACATTTTTAGCCCAAACCAGACCTGCCTTTCATAATTAGCAGAACTACAACAACATAAGAAAGAGAACTGAGAGTCTGTATTCCTTTTAGAGTCTCTCACAAAGACTTCTATTTCCATACCGATTCTAAATTTAATTACAGTTTATATTCTGTTGACTATGAAAGGTAGAATAGATCCTTGGAAAACTTTTCATTGTGGTCACTTTGAAGACTCACTTAACCTGACATTACAGTGAATAACATAATCTTTGGAAGATGGGGACTCAGCATGCATTATGCTGCATCTCACTGCAACAAACTTCAGTGACAGAATCACAGGCATGCTATACAGAAAAAAAAATTCTGAACTCTGACCTTTCTCTGTGCAATGATCATATTGCACATTTACTATTAGAGAAAAGGTCAGGTCAGAAAATTAAAATAAACTCACCTCAACTCACATCAAATCACGTGCAGCTGTCCTTAACGACTCTCATTTCAAGACAAACGTGATACTTGTATAACACTGGTATATTAGGGACATACCTTAGTTCTCATCCAAATATACTAAACACTGACTTTAGTAAAAATACAATAGGTAAATGAAAGTATTTTTGTGCAGATTTGGCCAGTAAACCAGATTAGCAGAGATTTTTGTAGTTCAAATCCAGAAATTTAGAAAAATTTAGAAAAAAAATCAATTACCTTTTTCCTGAAAATTAGTTTCACATTGGAAAATCTCTGTTCCATAATCCAAAAGACCATGTAAGGACATTTACAGAGTTCAAACTGACCATGTCATACTGCAGCTTTTGAGCATCATTTTCTCCAACCAACCACTTCAGTAAATTGAATATATAATTATTAGTCTTCACTTAGGACAATTCGGAAAGACCATATTTCTCTTGGCCTAAAATATGATTAAACATATACCTTCATAGCTTTTTTGAAATCTTTTGAATTGTTACCTAGAATTCAATGTATATTTTGAAACACTGCTTCCTTGTCAAAACCTCACATATCCTGCTGACCTTCCAAGACTGGTCCTGCATTTTCTTGCTTAATTCAGTTTCTTCACATTTTTTTCTTCAAACTCCTTTTCAAATTCTCCATATGATGGAGTCTGCAGAAGTCTTTCTGAAGAAGAAAAAGTTCCTTACTTAACTTTAGCAGCTCTCTTGGTAGGGTTACCTCTACCCTCCCCATCTTGATTCTCGTTTGCTTCTCTCTTGAGCTCGATTGACCTAGTAATCTGGAGGATTAGAAGAAGAAAATGGTGGCTAGAATACATCACCTTAGTTAATCTTTGGGGATAGCATAACTATTGTGCACAAGTTTCAAAATCTGAGTCAAATCACAGTTAAGTTTCACAAGCCTGGATACAGAGAATATTCGTGTGAAAGACCTGACTTCCAATACTAAATTACATTTCCCTCATGCTTGTCAGTCTACATCAAAGCTTACACAGTAGAGTGTCCCTTGACACAATAAGGAACTTGGAGAAGTTCTAAATGTGAAACAGCTGCTTTTGAATCTTTTACATATTCTCCATACTTGAAAGTACTATTTTGAATAGCTATTAAATGGTAAGAAATTGTGAAAAAAAAAAGAAGGATACTAATTCTTCCCAAAAGTCATTTCAGTTCTCCCTCATAGAAGAATATGAATAGTACCTCCTGGATACTAGATTATTTAGTTTATCTACTAACAGGAAAACTGGGCAAAAAAAAAAGAAGTATTGTCCAATCTGGAGAGAAAAACCCGGGGTGATGGGAAGTATATTTCTCTTGCAAATTTTAAGTTACAAAAACAACCTGGGGATAGTGGAAACAAATAGGGTTTTAGAATATCTTCATCTTTTCTGAACTCCAGGACAGTGTGGAAAGCAAGCTCTTATATTGAGAACAACATAAGTTACTCATCCAAGTATTTTATTTTACTTTCTAGTAGTAATACAGAACTCCTTTATGCCTTACTGCATGGCAGCTAGGCAGCTCCCTGCTCTACCATTAAATGAAAATTGTTCCCCTAAGCAAGTGGCACCATCTCCTGTTTATTTCTCTTAATCCATTTTGCTTCCCCTTTGTTTTAATGAGAAACTTTTTTCCTGAAAATAGGACAGCTCATAATTTTTTAAGGCTTATAGTATTTTAAAATATTTGGTTAAAAGTTAGCATTTTAATGTTGCTTTAAAAGAGAAGTGAAACAAGAATGGCTCTGCTGTTTGGTATCTCTGCCACCAAAAATTTATGGATCTGGGAGATGTCAAAAAAACCCAGTTCTGAACGGGTGTACATGTTTGAGGTAATTACTTCATGAAAGTTTGTGCAGGAGCTATTGCTGGATGGAACAGAAAGAGACTCAAAATGGACTAGCAGGTCATTCAAAGAGAAGGTCAGAGGTGACTGACATATGTCTTATCTAGCTGAATTTATAAATCTCTTCTATTTTTTAAAGAGAAGGTCAGAGGTGACTGGCATATGTCTTATCTAGTAGAATTTATAAATCTCTTCCATTTTTCCTACTCCAATTACAAATTATGTTCCTGTGACTTGACATCACAGAGAAGCATGAAAGGAGTAGCAATTATATTCCCTTACGCTAGAAGAAAATAAAAGCAAAATTAAGTAAAACTGAACCGAATTTAATGAGATCAGGAGTCATATATCTCTTGATGCATATACATAGTTGCACTTTAGGCCAGTGGACTTCTACAGCTAGACATTTCTTGATGTCGTGGTTTCAGCCAAATCCACCAAAACCTGATTGACAGATGTCCCTCCCTCCCTCCCCTCTTTGGGTCAGAGAGGAGAGGAAGGAGTCAAAGAGACTCAAGAGTTTAGAACAAACTAAACTACTTTAATGAAAATATAAGTAATATAATAAAAAGGAAATTTAGGAAAAAAGGGAGAAAAGGGAGTATACAGTATGTACAAAACCGTATCAAGCTCCCAGGATGACGACCACGTCACCAGCAGGCTTCAGGAAAAAGTCCCAAACTGGACTCAGTGCTAGACAGGAGCCGGATTCCAGATCTGGAGTCAGGAACACTCGGATCAGGATTAAAGGCAGACGAACAGGCAGAGTCCTCCTTGAATGTCAGCCATCGAAGAAGGGAAAGAAGGGGCATTGACCTGTTGATCCTTCAGCTNTGTGTCCAGCTCTGGAGTCCTCAACTTAGAAAGGACATGGAACTGTTAGAACAGGCCCAGCAGAGGGCCACGAAGATGATTAGAGCAATGGAGCACCTCTCCTATGAGGATAGGCTAAGAGAGCGCTGCAGCTGTTCAGCCTAGAGAAGGCTCTGGGGAGACCTTATTGCAGCCTTCCAGTATCTGAAGGGACCCTACAGGAGAGCAGGAGAGGGACTCTTTGTCAGGAAGTATAGATAACAAGAGTTAATGGTTTTAAACTGGAAGAGGGTAGATTTAGATTGGATATTAGGAAGAAATTCTTTACTATGAGGGTGGTGAGGCACTGGAACAGGTTGCCCAGAGAAGCTGTGGATGCCCCATCCCTGGAACTGTTTAAGGCCAGGTTGGATGGGCCTTTGAGCCATCTGGTCTGGTGGGAGGTGTCCCTGCCCATGGCAGGGGGGTTGGAACTTGATGATCTTTAAGGTCCCTTCAACTCTAACCATTCTATGATTCTATAAGAGGAAAACTTAGTCTCTGTCATACATCATATGCTTCAAATGAAATATGTAACACTACCAGAAAGTAAAAGACTTATTTGCACAAAGTCATTCCAAAGAGAAAAGTCCAATATACCATCTGAGATAAAGTCTGCAGCCCTGATTATTGTACTTTTGTATGCAATAATACCTTCTCCTTGTGCAGTTCTACTGGTTTAGTAGATTTGATTAGTTCTTTTATAATTTCTTTCCTTGCAGCTCTACCTTGATGTGCACTACATAGCACTATAATAACAATAGTGATTCATGTATTTAGAGCTTTATAAAGTAAAAAACTGCTGAACAATATTATTATTATGGTTCAGATGAAGCATAGATATTTAAGTCTTAATTTCTGAAACTAGTAATGTTATTAAGTCAATAAACATATGATTTGGTTAATACTTGGAACAGGTACAACATGTATGTCTCTGCAATGATGTATTTGCTCTGATTCTACTGACAGGGCATAGTGAATTTGCTTGACTAGTCTGCATGGCTGCATTAAAGCTCTTATGCCTAAAATGCGGATGGTAGTGGAGCAAAGTAGTGCTCTTGAATAAAATGTCAATAGTCACTGGAGAGAAGAAAAATCTATAAAAATCTATAGAAAATAGAAATCTATAGTAATCTATAGAAAATCTATAGAAAAAAGCTTTTCTTGCTTTTGCTTGAACACTTAGGCAGAAAGGCTGTCCCTGTAGAGGTCTTCAAAGGCACCTGTCTTTTCCTGGTTATTCAGGGAATTAAAGATGATCTTTTCAATAGCATCCTAAAATGGAACTGTAAGCTACATGCTTAAGTTAAAAGTCCTACAGTTTAAAGTCTGAACACTGATAGGGTGTGCTTAATTAACTTTTATGTGCTACTGAAAAATTACATAATTAGATGAAAAATAGGTGTGTACCATTTTTGTGCTATAATTGTGCTATAATTTTTGTCATAACAAGCCTCCTCTTGTTTCCTTGCAGCTTATTTGTATACTGAGGATATTTTTCCTTGGGGTGCTTTACCTGTATTAAGTGGAGCTCTTCAAGTAAATTTACTTTTGGCATATAGTACAGAGCTTGCACCTAAGAGCTTGCACAAATTTCTATTTGTGATATAGTTGAAGTGGAAGGATGCTTCATCTTAGCTCAATCTGTCACATATGTATTATTGTTCATTCCTCCAGCTATAGGGTAAAAAATATTTTTATAAGTATCCCTCAGTTTGATACAGCTGCTGCTGGGACTTAGCATGACTTGTCCCAATTATCTCTTATAAAGAACATTTGGCTAAAGACAATTTGTCAGGCACAATACAGGCTTTTGTAGGGATAACAAGTCTTTTCTTATCAGCTTTAAAGTACTAGCTGACAGAAAGTAATATATATATAGCACAAAAACCCAAAAAGCACTGCCAGAGCACTCATCAACAATACCCTACACAATTGTGCACATTTAATCTCTGGTTTCTAAGTCATGCACATCTCAAAAAGTTTCAAAGGATTTCATATAGCATAGAATTTTAGACAGTTTAATCAGATCTATTAAATAGCATATTGCTATGCTTTTCTTAGACCAATGTAGAACAGATTCGTGATTTACTTCTATTTGGAAAGTAAGTAGGAATAACCAAGCTTAAAGTAAGACCTTTTGGTATCTTGTAACACATTCCTTCAAGAATTCCCATTTTCTGAAGCTGTTTTCTCTCACAGAGACAGCCAAAGCTCCAGAGGACAAACACATCCCCAGGAATTAAGGAAAATATTACTGAATTGTCTGAAACAAACACATCAAATAATGTGCTGAACTCCACACAATATGTGAAGAGACAGCTTCCTACCTTGGAGCAGGAATAAATGCGCCTTAAAGACAAATGTAACTCTTCTAATTAAATGTTAGAGCCCTAAAGTAACGTCTCAAGGCAGAGCAAGACAAGCAGGCCTAGATGCACGGACTAGGGTCTCCGGAGTAGTGTTGGGTCTAGAGGGTCACTCTTAGGCTACTGCAGTAGGAAAGACACAGTAGGAAAGAGCAATTATCCTGTCAGCTCACTCTCCTGCAAATGACCCAATGGACAGTAGTAGATGTTAAAGATTTATGCATGAGAAGTGATTAAATCCACCCTGCCCGTAGTAGCACATTTTTCCTGTTCAGCCACTGATTAATTTATTCCCTGAAATATAAATTGCCATATCCTCTTATTGTAAAATGTAAAAGATTAAAAAGGACTTTCTGATTTACTTTTTATATACAATATGCTATTTTCTTTATATTGACTGTTTCTCCTCTTACTAGTTATAGCTCTAAATTAGTATATCTTGTTCTTAACTTCCTTTTTGTCTGGGGACCCGACTCTTATCTTGTCATGTTATCAAGCTACCTTTGAATCCCTTTTGTAATGAAATGCTACATTTTGGCCCAAGTTTGGTTTCCAAACAGGCTACACCTACTGTCCATGCAGTGCACACTGTAATATCTGAGATTACAAAAGCATGGATGTTAGCTGCAGTGCTCACAGCTGCAAGAAAATGTCATGCTTTACAGGGAAGACTGAGTCCTTCTGATACAACTCTTCTTAATGCCATGAGTTTCCCACTCTTACATTTGCTCTTTTTTCTTGGGAAGGTGTAGGAAGGAAAAAAACAGATGTGGTGTTAGATGGTAGGATATGTCCTACCCTTAGATAACACAGCATCCAGGATGCTTTTTTGTCATTATATTCCACTCTGATCAAATAAGTGACTCCTCAGAACAAACTCAAGAAAAAAAAAAAAGAGCAAAAACAATTGAAAGAAAACAGATCAGTCAGTCTTTTATGATCCCAGTGGCAAGATTAATTTCAAAAATCAAGTTCTAAATAAATACTGGTCAAATGATCATTTGAAATACAGCATAACCTTTTTCATGTCATTAATCTGCACATTGTGTAAACCACACTAAAAATTGGCAAATACTTTTCACCTTTCAAGATTAAATATGAGTGGTTTAGTAACATCTCAAATTATTAAACTAACATTTCTTTTAAAAAAATGCATTACAATGTGTATCATTTTATCAAATATAAAAAAAAAAAAATTACATTTGTAATTGTCGAAATAAATGAGCAATCAGGTTTTCATGAGTTATCCTTGCTATTTTAAATGTTTTTGTTTATTTGCTAATGCAACAAACTTCAATATTTTACATTCTTCCAGACACTAGTTGTCATCACTTAAAGAAGATATTATAATTATTGCTATAATCAGTGTACTATTTAACAGACTACAAGATCTAGCATATGTTACTGTTTATGTTGTTATTTGAGTAAAATTCCAGGTATTTAGTAAAATTACACAGTTAGACTCTAATCTAGGAGTCTTTATTATCTAAGCAGTTCTTAATGAGGTGAGCTCTTTTGCTGATGTTACCTACAGTGGTCAAATTCATCAAAAGTCCTCAAATATCACCTGAGGAACAAGCAGGCGGCCTGTCAAAAGGAAAGCATTTTTTACAGTAGTTTGTAACATTGTACATGAAAAGTGTATAACAGTTCTGTTGTTCAGCACTGATAATGCATTGTTAATTAGGAAACTGCACACTAAATCGCCTTGCAGTGATATGATTTCTTCCAGACCTCTCATTTGAAATGAGAAGACAAGAGTTTAAGTCCTCAGATACATACATGCACTGACTCTGTAATTTGCCCATGTACAAACATGTCCACACTTGGAAAGAGTGGAAAAACTTGCAACGCTTCTCTCAAAAAAAAAAAAGAAGGCACCAGCTTTTAAAACAGCTATGATACTGAGCTTTCTATTTCAATTCATAAGGATGAACCTACATCAAGTCAGACTAAAGTTTGTCTAATAATTTATCCTATTCTTAGCTGCTGCTGTAGGAAGAGTACAGAATTGGTAAAGTACAGGGCACTGGGATTTCCTTACTAACTCCAGGGACTTCTTCCTTAAAGATTTCTTAAAACAGAGGTGTTAAATTCATGTTGAATATCATTTCATGGATTTTCTTTTCTTGTGTTTTTCTCTGGTACTTTTTCTACTGCTTTACACAGGAGTGTTTTCCAGTATTTAGTTTTGCCATTGAAGTTATTTTAAATAATTTTCTGGTATCTTTGTTTCTCAGGGGGGCCCAGTCTCCATGTCCAACAGCTTACCATGCTTTCTGCTGCATCTTTGAAATATATTAGGAAAAACTATAATTGAAAATATTTGTAATTGTAATGGAAAGTACTGTGACAGGTCATTTAATGAAATATCTATTGTTTAATTGAAATATATTATTGGAATATTACTGTGCCCAGTTTTTCCCCCCAGTAGAAAAAGCACCTTGATAAACTGGAGTGCATTCAGCACAGCACAAGCACAATGGTCAGGGCCTGAAGCACTTGCTCTGAAACTATGAGGAAGCCAGACTTAATCAGTCTGGAGAAGAGTTGTCTTTGGACAGATGTAACAGCAGCTCTGTTAAATCTTGAGAGGTTGTAAAGCTGATAGAGCGAGGGTCTTCACAATAGTGTGTGGTGAGAAGACCAGAGAAAATGAAATAGACTGAAACAAGAAACCTTCCAGCTGGGTACAGGAGAAACCTTTTCCTCATGAAGACAGCAAATTCTTGGAAGAAGTTTTCCAGAGAGGCTGTTCATTCTCTGTCCTCAGATGTTTTCAGTATTTGACTGGATAAAGCCCTGTGTGACTATGGCTGACCAGCTTTGGAAGGGAGTTTGGACTAGACACCTCTAGAAGTGCCTTCCAACATGAATTGTATGAAAGAAAAAAATATATTAAGCACATTAGGCCTTCCTAATTTGGAGAAAGGTAGAATTTGTCTTCTTTAAATATGTTTTTTCTTGTATTATGATGTTTTCCCACAAAGCAAATTAAAGCATATTTGGTTTTAGAGCACTGTTAGGTCATTTTATTAGCTACTGTTGTCTTCTCTAGCAGGAAAGAATAATGACTAACATTTAGACTCATTTTAAAAAAATAACTGACACCAGCTGGCTAATACTTGCTAACTTTTTGAGGAGGTGATTAACAACCGAAGAAAATAATAATTCAAAAGACCTCTCTATACATGGCTGTAATGTAACTTCAGGATCTTTTCTTACATCTCTTCTTAAAACGTGTTCTACCATAAAGCCTGTGAATTGCCAGTACCTGAAGCTGTTTAAGTCAACAGAGATATTTATTTGTTTATATTAGTTTTGTTTGTTTTGTAACTTCTTCTCATATTTACTACTTATCCATGACCCTGATAAGGTTAATATATTTGAAAAAATTGTGTCAGGAATTATGTCATTTATGGCCACTATTATTGTGTTTGTATTTACTATGTGTTTACGAAAAAACAGACCAAGAGGCTGACCAATCTCTTTAGGAAATTTTTAAATCAAGAGTGATGACATGAGGGAGACGGCAACTCACAGTAAGGTGAGGAAGTAGTGAAACAAGTTTTCAAGCAAAGGGAGATGGGTGGTGTGGGTATGAAACGCCTTATAATAAATAGAACAAAGAAGAAGATGTCCCACCCCAAGTGTGTGGACACAAATAAAGATGTGCTAAGAGAACAGTGTAAAGGGAAGCTCTCACTATTTTCCTGGGAATTCAGCATGACTGGATGCTTCTCTGAAGTGCCTGTATACTGAAACACACAGGAGGAACTAGAAGTCTGCACGCAAGTGCAGATCATATAGAGCTGTGATCATATAGGGGTGGTGGGATAGCTCATACAGCTGCACTGCAATGGAGAGATTTAGGCATGGAGATGGATATAGGGGACATGCTCTGTTGATATGACACTTACAAACAAAAAGAAACTTGTGAGGCATGTAAAGGTTTCGGGGCAGCTTTGGCTATAGTGACCATGAAATGGTGGAGTTCAGGATTGTGAGAGAAGGAAACAATGCAAACAGTAAAATAAAAATTATGGATATCAGGGGAGCAGACTTTGACCTGTCCAGGGATCTTCTTGCAGAAATTTGTGGGAGGTGGTCCTGGAGAAGAGAAGAATCACTTCCTCCTTTCAAATATTGCGTTTTTCAAGCTCAAGAATGGTCCATCCCAGTGACCAGGAAATCAAGGCATGGTGACAGGAGGCCTGTATGGATGAACACGTTGCTCCTGACAAAACTCAAGCTTAAAAAGGGATAAGTGTCTGGAAGGTGATTGACAGCATGGACTCTCTAAAGGCGAAATCCTGCCTAACGAAGCTGATAGCTTTTTATGATGAAATGACTGACTTGGCGAATGAGGGGATATTTATCTTGACTTTAGCAAGGCTTTCATCGCTGTCTACTATAATATCCCCATTGACAAACTGATGAGCTACAGGCTAGGTAAGTGGACAGTGACACAAATTGAAATCTGGCTACACTGCTGGACTTAAAGTATTGTGATTAGCAGCATGAAGTTCAGCTGGAAGTCAGTCACTATTGGTGTACCCTGGGGGCCAGTACTGTTTAATGTCTTCATTAATGATCAGGATAATGGGACAGATTGCAGTCTCAGGGAGTTTGCAAACAGAACTGGGAGGAGTGGCTGATAGACCAGATGGATGTGCTGCCATCCAGAGGGACTTCAACAGCCTACAGAAATGGATAAACAGCAATCTCACAAAGTTCAATAAAAGGGAAACACCAAGTCTTGTACCTGGAGAGGAATAACTCAAACACCAAACCACACTGGGGACCAACTACAAAGCAGCTCTGTGCAGAGGGAGTGGAGATTCTGACGGACAACAGTCCACCCACAAACCAGCAATGAACTCTTGTGGAAAAGGCGGCCAGTAGAAATCACGGACTAGAGTGAAGACAATTAACGATGTTGGCTACAAAGAATGAATGCATCTAACACTTCTTATTGGCTATTAAAAATATATGTTAGACATAATAATCAGAATAAGTTGGTAATATTTCTACTAATCAAAATAAGTTCACAAACATAATTAAGGCATATGCATTTTCATAGAGCATTTAAAGTTAGTAGTAAATAGCAAAATTCTTTAAAAAATATAAAAGAATTCATAAAACAAACTCTTTTTGTAAAATCCAGTACATGCAGAACCAATAATTCTTTAAAAAGAAGGTTCTAGCTATCCAACAGGTAGAGTAGTGTTCATCTCTAAAACGTTTTAGTTTCTTGTCTTCTGGAATCACAGAATCACATAATGATATTGGGGTTGGAAAGGTTGGAAAGGACCTCTGGAGGTCTTTGAGTTGAAGACTGAAGGAACAGGTAGTTAAATAATCTTTTGAAAAGATCCATGGACACTGCTGAATTTTAATCAGCAGCCAGTGACTTGGAAGCTATCTATAAATACAAAGAAGGGCATTGTAAGGCAGACCCCTGGCTGCCTACTTCACCTATCACTGCCATCCTCAGAACCTAGAATTTTAAAATCTATCCCTTGATGCTTTCCTATTTCTGCACAAATGGTCTAGCTCTCTGTGTCTTGATACATCTCCCTCCAGCTGCTAACCAACACACCTCAAGCAGCTGACAAGCAACTGAGAGCAAACACCGCATACATCACTCAGAGCTCACCTGGGCTGGCAGCGTGTAGATAAACTCTTCTGAATTGTCTGAAAACCTACACAAAAATGTTGATTTTCTTTTACATGTGAGTAATGCATACCTCAAACTCCTCCTTTTTGGTGAAATATTACATAAAATTACCAAGCTGTAGTGTGAAGTGCTACTTCTTGTTGTTGTTGTACCTTGTTCCAATTATAATTTTTTCTGTTAAATTGAGAGCTGACTGGTTGTTGAGTTATGGTATAATATTTCACACCTTGTTAATTTAACAACACTCAGACTCCAGTGTTGTACCTATTCATGCACAAGGTGTGAATTATAGCTTCATTATTCACACCCTGTCATTTCTCATTGCTTAAGCATTATATTGAGGTCAAACAAAAAGATGAACTGGTTTTAAGTTTTAATTCTGTCAATTAAAACTCACCTTAAATGTTTCATAGTAATAGCTTGTCATCAAAGAAATAAATTATTTAAGAATAAACATGCTAATGTATTTTGAAGGTGCGTAACTGGTGGCACAAGAAGTCCAAGATCAAAGGCTGGATTCCTGCTGACTAACTGCGGTCAGGTCATTGATGTTCCAGCTGCACATACAGGCTTTTAGACAAAGATTAGCACCTCCAATGGGCAGTTCAGATCTAGCTGTCTTTGGTAATAGCATTAAAATAATAATATAATATTTCCCTGACTGAGGAAAGATCACAACTTCTAATTCTCAGTTCTGAAGGAAGCAGAAGTAACTCAGAAAATATTTGAAGATGTCTTGGGAATTAGATGCTTATCATCTGTTGGGAAAATATTCTTTAAATATTTATAATATTCTTTAAATATTAGTATATTTTTCTTTAAATATTAGTATATTTTTCTTTAAATATTTTTCTTTAAATAAAAATAAAATAGTATATTTTCTTTAAATAAATAATCTATAATTTTCTTTAAATATTTAAATATTTTTCCTTCTTTGCTGGTGCTGTTTTCCACTATTACTGCTCTGAATACAGAACTCCTGTTCTTGTTTTTTACAGTCCTTGCAATCTACTTGATACTAACATGTTTTTAAAAACTAACATTACATCTTTGATTAGAAAGGGGGTATTATCATCTATTCTGCTGGATTTGTTTTAATGCACAACTGAGAAACCTGGAATCTTCATATAGGAAGAAATGGAAATGTTTCAAACACTTAACACTTAAACACTTCACATTAAGTTCAAGGTTTGAAGAGGGAATGTCTTTCTGAGTGTGCAAAGGACTTAGTGTCTTCTCTGAAAAAAAAAAAAAAAAGGAAACAAAGGTCTTTAATCATTAAGAATGTAAACTTAATAAAAATATGACATAATTTACTTAATAAATGTATTTCAAGATAATTTTATATACCTTGCAAATGTTAAAAAATCCTTTTGCAATATATCCTAATCTGATACACTTCCCTATTGTTAAGAAAATACTATGAAAACATTGTTTTCTTTATAATCAGGTATTCTTTTGGAGAAAGGGGTATTTTATTCCTCTAGTTCAGTTGGGTATTTGTGACAAAAGCCCTATGTAACTATGGAATCAGGGACAATACGAATTAATTATCTTCTTCAGGGGCTCCAGGTTTAAAAATCTGACAAGAATTAACACAAGAAAAAGCAGTTTTGCATTTTGTCCTAGATGAATCTGGGATAAAATTGTAACGTTCAAGCCTTCAGATCCACTGTGTGGCTACAAGACTCCTCTTATATTTGGAAGCAAATTTGCTCATTAGATCACTGTGATATTCTCCTGTATTTGAGATCCCTCTGTCTATAATTTGCCCCCAGTCCAGGATCTGTACTCTGTTGTTTTCTTTCCTTCATCCCCTTAGGATCTTGAACTCCACTATTATGTGGTCTCTATACAGCCAAGACTGCCACCATTTATCATATCCCCAACAAGTTCTTCCTTGTTTACGAGTAGCACATGCTAGAACCGATGGGGTAATGACAGGATACCCTCCTTACATCAGTAAAAACAATTTTACATCATAAGGTTTATATGCAGTGCTTGATCATCTTGTACCTCTTGTTCAAGCTGTGTTCAACATTACCATACTTTGCTTGCTGTGAGTGTACTTAAATGGAGAACAATATTGCCAGTGCTATGTAGGGAGGCAAAATAGCTTTTTTGCTTCTTGGTATTACCCACTGTATATATGCATATGTATGAACATTGCATTAGGACTTTTCACTGCAGTATTGTGGTACAAGGTCATGCTGAGGTGATTAGCTACAATGACCCCTAAATCCTTCTGTGAATCACTGCTTTTCAAGACAAAATGTCGCTATGGATTAATAATAGTCATGCATCCTTTCCAGTGGTTATTTTTCCACTTACTGAAATACTGGAGCTTCTGTTTGGCTGACATTGAAGTTATCAGGTTTTTAAAGTACCTGAAATACTCCTCTGATTTTATTAGACTAAAATATACAACTCTCTAATTTGCACTCACCAAGCCACATTCTCAGCTGGTATAAATCAATGGTGACTTGTTTACCTCAAATAGTGATGTGTTCCACACACTGCAGTTACTTAGGCACAGAGAAGACATCTATATGATATATATTATTGGCTACTTTATGCATAATAAATCAAGATTAATATTAAACACTATATAGGAAAAAAAGTGAACTAATAATTATTTGGAAAAAATGATGAGTCATTTAGATGTGCTAATTACATAAAAATTAAAACATGATTCTTTTAATCAAAGCATTGAATAGTCTGAGAGGTGAATTGGTGTAAGATCATTGTTCCTCTGAGGCATTATCTACTAGAGTGAATCCCCTTTCTCCTCACTACTAACCCTTTCTCCCCATAAATACATACATGTGTCTACTAAGCCTTTGCCTTTCCTAGAATGGACACCTGTGATTCTCCCATTCACGATCAGAAGGTGGTAGGACAAGTTCAGTTATGTGCTGCTTATCTCTTAATGACAGTATGAATACAGTAACCCTTAAAACTCATTCTTAAGTGATATAATTTAAGGTGAGACAGTCTGGTGCATGAGAAGATTCCATTAACCTGCATTTATTTTTTCTTTTTTTTTTTTTTTTTTCTGGAGTCAGAGAGTCTGTGAAGCAGCTACTGGCTGAATGCACTTCTTTTCCTCTGCAAAACTGAATCAGAGCTGCGTTGTTCCACCATGAAAAGAACAAAAAGAAGTGAATGGGGAGGAGGTCTGCCACATAGACAGAGCGCTCCTGTATTTCTGAAGGACTGAGTGAATGAGTTGAGATGTAGAGAAAATCTGGAGGAAGAAATATTTCTTGGTACAGTTAATTCTTTGTGTATCTGGCTGAAATGTGCTATCAGGTCATGGAGCCAAAACCATATGCCAAATACAGGCTATCATAACAGCATCATACAGGCTGCTGTTCTATTCAAATATGTGTGCTTGGAGGCAGAGAGGAAGGGCAAAGAAATCATCCTCCTACATGTATCTTGCCCAGTAGTCTCCTATTTTTATTGTTGCTGCTGTGCAGCAGCCCAGATTTGATTCTTTATAATATCTATAATATTCATGAGCTCACAGAAGCATGTCTGACTTTCAGCAGATCCCCCAATGCCTGACAAATGAAATCATCTTCATTCCTCTCTCTCATATGCTGTTGTTGGCCTAAATCGTGGTGTTTTTCTGAACCTGATTAAACCTTTACAGACAATTTGGAAGAAGCCACAGTATTAAAGCCAATGGTCCTGCTTGTAAAGAGGTTGTTATCTGGGTTATTGTCCACCTACTTTCCTGCATGTGAGCAGACTTTCACTGCATTAATTCTGTACAGGACATCATTAAGCATTGCCCTGTGCAGGTCAACCCCCTTACTATATTCAGACAAATTTATAGAGCGATATAATATTCAGAACTAGTCATCATGCAACTGCAAATTAATCACATTTGTATCTTTCCCAACATTTTCCATGAGTTTTCCTCAAATTAGCCCAATTCACTTTTCCTTTCTTACCATGCCGAAAATTGCCTCAAATCAGTTTTACTGTGCTAGTGAAGCTGTTCGGTAGACACTTCACAATGAAGATCTATATAAATTACAGGAAATGGAAAAGTTGCTCCTGTGTTTCAAGGAGGAAAGCTTTTGCTCACTGACCTGCAAATGCTACGGAAAAATCTATTTTAAATTGAATGTTGATCCAAATAAGAAAGGGCTGTATCACATCACATGAAGAAGAAGCACTCATCATCCAATTATTAATTCTTTGCTAAAGTCAATCCATCTTGCTTTCTGCAATTGTGCAGTGGACACAAAAAGCAGCTAATGCTCTTGTTAGCCATGGAATTAGAGTAAAATTGCAGCAACAGTTATAATGCTAAATCCTGACCTTTCTATTACAGGGCAGGACTATTTATTTTTTCTATGTATAATGTTAGGGATAAGAGGACCCAATATATTACCAGGGCTCCTGTTATAGACACAGGTAATGATAAAGAATGAAGGAATACACACACCACTTTCTGAATAAAAATGCCTGCTTCCCACTGTAAGACCCTTTAGGACATGTTGTAGTAATGTGCTATGGGAGCCACTTTTCTGCTCTTCCAAGGAGGAGCTCAATGTATTGTTACCACTTTCGCTAATTGCAGCACATACATAAAGCAAGCGATAGGCACAGAGCATAAAATACATCCCACACCAGTATACTGGACTGCTTAAAGCCTTGTTTCACAAGTGGAACTTTTTTTTTTTCCTATGTCTTTTTTTTATGAAGGAAGACACAACACTGAGAAACGTTTTCCCTTCTCCGTCATGGTATCAATGGAACAGGACACAAGCCAGTGTTATACTATGCTGTTATAGAATTGGAAGTGTTAAGAATAAGAAAAAATTATCACACATCCAAAATCTTGGTAAATGAAATTGAATTTTGGAAATTCGTTTGTAGTTCATAGCATGTCTCAGATCCACTCTATGGATGAGCCACAGACAGGTGAAATGATGACCCATGTAGGTGTAAAAAGTAACAGATCTTGTTTTCCTGGCACCCTTCTTGAAATAGTCCAAAGTGAATAACTTAAATCAAGCATCAAATCAAAATGGCAGAGCCCTTATATTTCACACTATTATAAGAGGGAAGGGCAATTGAAAATGCAGTAGTATAAAGAAGCTTTGAAAGAAAGAAGAAAAGTGCCATACATCAAATATGTTTACTGGAGCTTATACAGCTCAGCTAAGCTTCCCTCTGATATTTTTTTCACCAAGCTGCCCTGACTATCCAAGCAAGGAACAATCTTCAGTTTAGTGCATGCGATCATGCACAAACAATTCCAAAATCCTGTCAAAAAAAGATGTTTGTTGACACACGCTCAGAAAAAAAAATATTTCCAGGTGTGTGTAATGAATGTGTGTTTGTATTTTCTTAAGTCAGTAAAGGCTGCTCCAGAGAAACTAGCTATGAGAAATATCCTTGATTATAGTCAGTGGAATTATGACTTCAGGTTGATGGAATGAATGTTAAAGCCATGACTTTTAGGGGATAGATGTAATTTGCATTTAATCTTTTAATTTTATTTTCTGTCCACAGCTTTTTTCTGCCACCTTTATTGTCATGTGCAACCTTAAGCTTCTAGACTGACAGGTGAGGTTTCACAGATGTCTAAGAAAATTGCAGAGTGGGCCAATTGAGAGGAATGTTTCTTCTAGGCACATTCAACCTCATTTTAATTAAGATATGAAGATATATGGGTATGTTCTAAGTTGCAAAGGGAAGCAAGTTGACTGGGAAGCTGCAGTGTGCTATTTGTGTATGTATGCAGAACTTCTGTTTTTGAAAGCTGTACTTAGTGATTCAAACATTTTAAATTTTAAGATCACAAACCTCTCCACTTTAAAAACTATTCAATAAAAAGAAAAATATTAACATTATGCAAAGCACAAGTCCTGGTAATACCATTCTTTTTGCCTTTTTTTGTCTTTTATTTGTCTTGATATTTTTTGCATATGTGTAGCTAGCTTAAATGAAAGTTTAACAGTCATGTTATATACCATAAATGAAAAAATGAGTGCTAAATCTTATGAAATCCCAAGTCTAATGAATTACTGTCTAGACAGTCATGTTAAACATATGTACTTGTGCATATTTATGGGGAAGACTTACTTATAGTCAGTAATTATAATTGTTTTCCCCATGCTGTCAACCATAACCATCAGCAGGTATAAGTATTGCCCAAATTTTTCAGAACTGATTTAAGATTTTAAGTGTTTCCATTATGACATGTCTGAAATGAGAGCTGAATTTTATAGAGTAACTTGTTGGCACTTCATAGACTATATGCCTTGCTAAGGTGTTTTGAGCTGAGTTATTCAGAAGCTATTTTCTGAGTACTTGGAAACTGAAAAACTTTTTTGTTTCTCTGGTTTGCCTCATTCAGAAATGCCTTTGTGAAAAATAAATACCTCTAATCAGCAACATAGATGTATTTAAAGATTTAAGTTACAGAACAAAAGAAATAATTAACATGTATGTGACCCGCATTTATGCTCAGGCCTTCTAAAGAAGGTGTAGAATTGAGTGTGTTTAGACAAATGGGTTAGGTACTTCATTTCATCCTGACATCTAGTTCACAGAAGTACTGTATCTGATTGTGCCTGCTGAGAACACAGTGGAATGCCATGTTGGATGTTATATTTGAAAGATTTTGCGTAGGAATCCTTTAGCTAAAGAGTCTGAGGACCATTCTATCTGTGTGACAAGTGTGAAGGAAAAATCTATTTCTGAATGCCTCAAAAGCAAAAAGATGTGTTCTGGTTTTGACAATTTTTCTATAACATAAAGAGCTAGAACTGCACAAGTGTAATCTGGGCCACAAGAATTCCACAGAACTTATGTTATTGGTTTCAGTGAAGGCTCACTTTTACTTCCTATTTCTCTCCATGGCTGAATGTTAAGAAATTCTTGACACAGAATGCAGCAAATGTTTTCAACTTCAGTCCTTGCCAACTCTTCAGTAGTTATGTCTTCTTGTTTTGGAAAATGAATATACACAATGTTTTCATTTGTCTGTTTGACAAATATGCCTGAATGCTCAATAACTTATCTTTGAAATTAACCTGTCAGAGTAATCATGACACAAATATAATGATGAAACATTACTCTCTTCTAAAGATGAATTTCTGTAACCGTCATAACTGGCCTCTGGGGCGTTACTGATTGATGAAGCAATACTTTAATAGAAATTGAACTAATTTATGTGCAGGTCTACACAGAAAAATCTACATATTCTACTACGTGCAGATTCATTTGGCTAATCATCAACAAAATCATGAAGGTTGTAGGCTTTGATTTGTGTTTGATCCAGAGATGTTAAAATATTATATGCATTTACCTACGCTAGAATGAAAATACATGGGCACATGTATATCCTGTTTCTGCGTTATACATTATTTCTTTGCAACATTCCACATTAAGCAAAAATTTATTTAACTTTGAAGATGTCTGGCAGCTAATTATTGAATTAAATTTAAAGATATTATATATACCAGCAAATTTTACATACTGAAGAAGGTATGAAATACATACTGCCAAATTCAAATCCAGAACCGTACTTTCTCTAATTAGATGTTAACAACCTGTAAAGTTAATCCCTGTATTCCTTGCCTGACTGAAAAGGTGCAGAAATTGTGATGTCTAGCATACAATAAAAGCTTACTTTTTTTACTTCTTGTAATATAGCGCAGATTTTATAACATACTGGAAGAAATCAAATGAGGACACAAGGTCTTAAAATAATCCAGTGAAGCTGAACTTTCCAGATACGTTCATTTCAAACACCAGAAGGGAGACTTTATGGATTTGTAAATCATTTATTATAATGATATACAGTAAATTTATTTGCATTTTTTGCCTTTGTTTTGGTTTTGAGGGGTTTTGTTGTTTTTACAATTGCCTTGCAATATAAGACTATCTGCCATTTTAGGAATACTTAATCTAAAAATTGTTCATTTGCAAGAAAGCAATAGTGAACCTTGTGGGATTCTCATTTGACTTGAGGTAAATAATGTCTTGGGCTCAATAACTATATTGGCCAGTTCTCCACTAATACAAAAGGAGCCTGAAATGACATGCTCAGTTACAGAAGTGGATGCCGTAAGACGTGGATGTCCTGCCATGTTACTTTCATTTTATTATCACATCTTTTTTACCACTGTTCTACTCATTGCACGTGGGCTTTCAGTCAGATGGCCTAGATTCATGATTGACTCAAAATGCTGCTATGCAACAATGCATCTGTTTTATGAGGGTAATACAGAATGAGTGTTGTAATAAGTCAGTATATTGTATTGTAAGCACAGAGACTCTGTTCCTTTTGTTAATTAGCTGTAAACTAATACTTATTTCCTTAAATGACCTAAATATGTATACAGCTGAAGCTTGTCTAAAAGAAGAAGATAAAAGATTGTTAAGAACACACACAAACATACATGTACATAATATATGTACAGAATTCAAAAAAAAAGCTCTTCATATGAGTAGGATGTCCATGTAGGTTATACATGACCACATTTAAGTATATATGAAACAAAATGCCAGGGGAATTTGTTTTCAACTCTGCATTCCAAAAGTCATAGAGTTTCTCTAAGGAGTAAGTTTTATTTAGGAAGAATATATCATATTTTTTGTTGTATTGCAGAGAAAATGAAAAGACCTTTTAGCAGGATTTATTGAACAGGATTCAATAAGGGTCATCCAATCAGTGTCTGAAAGATATCTTCATCTACTTGAATTTATCCAGGGGTTCATCTTAGTTGCTCCTATATAATGCATTATTTAGTGGGAACACTGTGTACAGAATTACCTAACTATTTTCTATTTTACTCTAATGCTTTTGAAAGAAGCTATTTTCTGAGGAGAGGAAGAAGCATATATTAATTATCCTATAATTGCCATCACCAGTTCTTTAGAGTCACAAATGACCTTTTTTTCCTTTTGATCAAAAGAATTTGAAATGCTCTGAAACTCTGAATTAAAGTTCTCTTCAGTTCAGACTGTGTATTATTTGAGTAATTTCATCCACCAACATATTTTAAGGAAGAAATCAATTACAATTTTGGGGGGATGAGAAGGGTTTGTTTATTTGTTTAATTTTGGTTTGGGGCATGCAACAGTGGTCCAACTATCTTTATTTTTATATTATAACCATTTCACAGACTTTAGGAACAAAATAATTAAGGGCAAAGGGCAAAATTTTCCTAATTTCAAGAAATAAGCCACTGGGCATGTAGCTTAATCAAATACTCTTAGTGCAAATTTTTCATATGCAACGATGTACAATATCAGACAAGCTATGTATCAGTTCAGTAGAATGAACTAATACTACATATACTTTTCACATATTTCTACTCTTTTGCCCAGATTTTTATCATTTTCAACTCCCTGGCTTACATATATACAAGGTAGTTGAATTTGTACCCATTTTGCAAAAGGTTCCCTTGAATATCTTCAATGAAATTGTAAGACTCATATGTTTTAAACTGCCCTCTGTATTCTCATTTTATGACCCTGATATCTTAGAAATACTAGAGGAATTTGTCTGTCTTTAATTTTTAACATCAACCATCCTTAAGCGCTCTCCTTTAAACAGGGAAACAGAGTGATTTAATAAAAACTTTCAGTTTCTGTGGCTTGGGAAATAGAGATGAGATAGTGATGGTTTTCTTATGCAAAGCCTTTTCTTGTACAAATACCTCTTATATAGACATTTGAAAATCCAGCAAAACAGCTGTTTCCGTAATAGATAGTTTCCCTAAATTACTGTGGGACTAAACTGTTTCCACTGGCGCAGACTTCCCCTGTGCTATCTGAGCAGAGCTCTGTGTCAGCTGAGGAAATGTAGAGAGGGACATGGCAAGGATGCTGCGTCTTCAAGGCTCCTTTCTCCATATGGAGCCCGGCCTGGGTTGAATATAGACAAAAGGCTACTTCTATTGTTCTGCCTCCCTCTTTATGAACAGTCTGGGGATGTGTATTTTTCCACAGCATGTAAAGTCTCTGTAGAGTCTAGGGACTTCCCTTGAGTGTAATTTGAGGACCAGCGGAAGGAAGGTTTCTTGTGTTTCTTTTTTTCCTCCCCACTTTCTTAGTAACTTCTTTTATGGCCTGTCTACAGATAGGCTCTTTAGCTGCTTCAGAGCTTTAGTGAGCAGTTTAAACTGTGTAGCTTTTTGGTGAAGTAAATAATGAGCAAACTCTTAAAATAAGACAAAATATTGTCTCCAACATGAAAAAGATACATAATTTGCTTCAATCTGGGACTTGGACTATCTTACTCAATGTGTTTCCTGTGATGGGTGGATGCTGACTTTGCTGAAGAATGGCTTCTTTCACACAACTGAAGGGTATTTTGGCAGCTCTATGATCTGGATATTGCCTGCCTCCAATCTGTCTGCCAGATGACAATATGAAATTTGAAACATAAACCTAAATTAGTATCATAGAAGATGTCAGTGTTAGAAAAGAACAATGTTACACATCCTCATATATGCCTGGAAAGCTGAAATTACATGAGGCTACATATATTTTGTCATGCCCAAGTTTTTAAGGTACTTTTCCATATAAAGAATCTATAATGGGAAGTGGGACTTGTATGAACTCTTGACTAGTACAAAGGCACGAAATACCAGGATGTAAACCCCAATTCTTTTTAAAAAATGCATTAAAAAAGTAAATATATGTTAAAAATACCCACTGCTGCATAAAACAAGTTAAAATATATAGAGCAAGCAGATGTTTAAGCCTTAGGGTATAAGTCAGACAGTAAACTGCCTGAAGTCAGGAATATATTTTCCCTCTGGGAAGTTATGTATTACAGATATTTTTTTATTTCACTTTTCTCAAAGACACTGGAGCGTACTTATTTTTCAGAAAAGCAAAGTGGACCAACTAAACTATTGGTTTAAGCCAAAACAGCACTTCTGCAAATTCTGCAGCACTAGCAATTCTTGCCTTACATCATAGGTATGACATTCTCAAACAAGCAGCACAATAAGAGCAGAAATACACCTTGGCATTTGCCTGCATAGCAGATTGCAGTGACCTATATTTGTCTTCTGCGACCAATTCTCAGTAGCCTCTGTAATGATCAAATTGATGGTTTAAAGGTATAGATCACTGGAAGTAATAAAACATGATATTTCCCTTGTATTTCAGCTTTGAAATGGTTCAGAATTTGTGGCATGTAGCCACCAAAAATACATCACAATAATTTTATGAATTTAATGACTTGTGGTTATATAATTCTTCAAATATGCCAGTAGTAATCTGTTTAAAACTGATTGATTTTGACCCATGGCTTTCTCTATGGTCTCTTCTGTATAAAATAGCACTTTAAAATGTTCTTCAGCTTGATATTTATGGTATATGTTTTATTTTCACTTCCAATTGCCATTTCTTTTAAAATGGCAGGCACTTAGTATCTTACTGGGTTGCTTCTTGGGTACAAGTGACATTACTGTGGTATCTTACTGCAGTGACATCTCTTAACGTTTAGAGCCATTCCTGACTAAGCTAAACTATGTAGCCACAAGGGAGAGAGCTGGCCTGAAAAACATTAAAGTAGCTGTGTAGCCAGAGCAACATATTCTGCTCTTTATTTCACTTTACTAATACACATCTCATGTATTGCTATTCCTCTTAAAATAATCCCAGAAAGTACCCCAGAAAAGCATTTGGCACAGGGTCATTTTTGAATGAAAAGTTAGCAGGATTGTGTAGACTGCACCAACTCTTGTTTCACATGTTCAGAAACACTCAGACACTTAACCAGACTCTCAAGCAGTGTGGATTTCAGCAAGCTATAACCCAGATTTGGTGTCTAAGTAAATTCTGCCCTAACGCATCTCAGACGTCTCAGGTTTCCATGGGAAATCCTTCATTTTGTACTAGTCATCCAGACTCTTGAGGATCAGCTGCAATACAAAGCTTTAGTTTCTAACTGTGAAAAGATACAGCAATACCCACCATGCCTGACAGAACTGCAGCACAGTCTTCCTGTGGAATAGATTTTAGTACAAGTACTCTGCAGTCTTTTGCAGAATCAGATTTATCCCTTTGTAATATAAAAGAGGAAGGTGCAGAATGAGAAAACATAGGCAAGAATCTCCTGTCCTATGGACTCAGAACCATGCTTTCATGGTAAGTCTAGGTTTTCCCTGTGTCTCCAGAGTTTTATTTACTCCTATTCTCAGCAGAGGACTTAATTTTCAACATAACTAGATACTGTGTACTGAGGGTACCTAAAGAATGGTCTTTGAGAAAGAAACATGAACAGCTGAGAAATAACACATTGGGATATGGTACCTGAGGGTCAGAAGCACTGCTCACCAATTTTGCAGGGTTGATAAAAATTGTTTTTTCTGTGATGTTATGCATATAAAACTATTGAGGAAAGGAATTCTGCTATCAGAAAGTTAGACGTAACTTGAGACAAAAAGATATTTACCCCAAGAATGGACACTATTATTTATTTGTGAAAGCAGGAGAGTAATGGACCACTAACACAAAAGCTGAAGAAGTAGAGCATCCATGCAAAATATTTGGCCTATGCTAAATACAACTGATATAGCACATAGATTATCTCTGTCAAAAAGTTTAGGAGGTTAGAAAAAATACAATATTCAGGCAAGATTTTTCTTTGTTTTTTCTACTTCTTTGTAGACATAGTTTTTGCATTTTTGAGCAATTATGAGGAATTAATTTAAGCTGCATTAATTTTTGAAATCCCTGTCTAGCTTTTGTATAAAACTTTCTTTCTGTTAGCAGTACCAGCTGGCGTACTGAAGTTTTCCATGTATTGCAAAATGCATATCGTCATGGACTGGATTTGTAGACTTTGTTACATAAAAGAAGATGCTGTTTCTTGCAATAAAACCCTGAAGATAGGTTTGTATGTGCTTCAGCATATACAGTATAGTGTACTATAAATCTATATCGTTCAAGTTTTTATTTGTTGCAGCCCTGTTTTGAGGGCTGAGTGGTGTTCAATATCCAAATATAGTCTACAAATCATGTCTTTCTCATGACCAAATGCATGGAATATGCTCGGCAGATGCTAAAGTCCCCAAGTTCTGTTGTGGATCTGGCAGCAAATTTAGCTCCTGACAACTTTGCTATGAATTATTTAGTTAAAACTGAAACACAACCTTCTAATTCTGAAAATTATAAACCTACCAAATTAGATCTGGCATATTTTCCTAGTCTCTGTTGAACTCTTGCAAATATTCTTGTTATCTGATGCTGTTACAAGTCAATAACACTCCAGGAAGTGTGTTTATTTTTATTAGATTAATTTTATCCCATATGTTCCCTTGCAGTTATTTCCACCTGTTGGGAGGCATTGACATCATACACACTTCTAATGCAGACTAGATAAGATTCTTGCATGAGGATCAACCCTAGATATTTTTAAGCTCTGAACCTAAGCTGAATGTTTGTTTAATTAAGTGTAACTCACTATGACAAACTAGAGTTCTACAGTTACTGTGAAAAGTGAGAAGTGTCTGTTGCATGCACCAGCATCAGCTGTTTGCTAAGAAGCACACAGAACACTCTTTATAGTTATGGCTCGGTGCCCTTTCTTTTGTGAACTACAAGGCAGCAAGGAGGGAGCCTGCTAAAACTATCTCTAGGTGAAATACTTCATATTGACCAACAAGAAATACGGTAGTTCAAAATGGGAGGTGAAGAAGGGCAATACCCACAATTTTTTCTGTGAATAGAGTAATGGCAGAGATAAAAGGTCAGGATAGACAAGTAGAGGTGCATATGACAAAGCCCAAAAAGTGAGTTTAAGAGAGATGAGTAGAAAACTGAACAATGCAGTATGGGTAGACTGGTGAAATAATCCTGTCACCAATTTCTGGTAAGACAGATACAGTAGCCTAAGACCCCCTATATAGAAAGATACAAGCACTGAAATTAGAAGTAAATTATGCTGTAGAAGTAAGCTCTTCCAACTATTGTGCCTTCTACATTGAAGTGGGATTGGGAGAAGGAGTTCTCTCTTGTTGAAAGCATATGGATCGTGTCTCTGGTCCCTGTTCTTTTCCCCTGAGTTTTCATAACTCTATGGGGAAGTTTCTTTTGCTTCTTTGTTTCAGCTGTTTGAACAGCATGCTCGAAATTCACCATTTTCTCTATATTGTCTCTTTTTAGTGTAAATTCTGAGGAATTCAGGAAAATAACTATAATACAAATGTATTAGTTAACTGGGTTTTCTTTTAAAGCAAAGTACCTATGCATTTTAGAGAGAAGGAAGTATATGGAACTGGTATTTGTGCCTGTAATCACCAATAATTTTCTTCAAAAAAAATACAGATTTGTGTAAATAGGCTTGAAACTAAAGACTGTCATATTTGGTTCATCTGAGTCAGCAGGCTATGTAATTATGAGTACATGAGTGCAAGTTAGAAGATGACATAAGGAGTACATCCATGGTTTTAAATTTACCTGCACCTGGATGATAATTCAGTAGTGATAACATAACAGCTCTTCACAGTAAGAAATACATTACTACAATGTGCTTCATCCATATTAATATTTCTTAATAGAAACAATAATCTTCTTAAACATAATGTAATGACAAGTTACAGGTGACCATTACTTCTTGTTGCAGAACCTACTTTAAACCATAATAATTAACAATGCCATCGACAATACCTTGCACAGTAGTACCATATGGTTTTCCATTTTAATACTGTGCTTCAAACTGGCAAACTGCTGAGGAAAATATAAATTATCATCTAATTTTTATTCTATCTGTCCCTGTTTTTCCCTTCTGCCTATCAGAAATATAGGGCACCAAACGGAAGAACCAAAAGGATGAAAATGCTAATTGTGCCTGTAGATGTAAAGGCAAAACTGAAATCTGTGTTAATTCATGCTTGTATAATGTTGATATATTTAATACTGATGTATGGTTTGGGATACCTGTATGCTAGAAGCAATCTTCTTCCTTTTGTCTGCAATCTGCAGTACCTTCATTGCAAAAGGTAGGATAGAAATCTGAACATGGGGCTTAGTGGAAAAGTAACCAGCCCTCAACACTGCCTGAATGTCATGACAAAGGAACAACTGGCATTTGCATGTTTGCATGTAATGCCTTCAGTTTGTCATATACACATTGTTCCTATACCTTCTGTCTGATTTCATAGATTTTTAGTATGAGTACTGAGTTATACAATTTGGCTATTACTCCAATGTGGGATTGTTTTGTTGCAAGTCATTAAACATTTTTTCAAAATATCACAAATTTTGGCAAATGTTGCATATTTTAAAGTATTTACTGGCTACCTATGAAATTTCAGTCCCTTAAGGAGCAGGCAGCTGTTTTGGGAGGCCTCTTGTTTTGGCCAAGGAATCTACAAAATCTTTTACTGCCTCTTGGAACCTGAACTCCAGTGGGACCCAGCAGTGAAATAGTTGCTCTTGTAATGCAACTGTAGGTTGCATTAAATGTAGGGTATGTGTAAGGAAAGAGTCTGCTTCCTTAAGGTATCTGGTCAAGGACCTTTGTCAATGCAACAAGGGATAATAAGAATATGAGGAAGCCATAAACAAGAACACATGGGGACACAAACCTCACTGACAAATTATAAGGGACTGTTCAGCCTAGAGAAGAAAATGCTTAGGGTGATCTCATTAATGTATATAAATACCTGAAGGGAGGGTGCAGAGAAAATGGAACCAGGCTCTTGTCAGTGGAGCCCAGTAACAGGACCAAAGGTAATGGACATAAACTGAAACACAGAAGGTTCCCTCTGAGGGTCAGTCAGGAGGCATCTTTTCACTGTATGGGTGACTGAACAGGCTACCCAGGGAGGTTGTGCAGTCCCCATCCTTGGAATTATTTAAAAGATATCTAGCCACAGCCCTGGGTAATCTGCTCTAGGTCCCCCTGCTTCAGCAGATTTGACCAGATATCTCCAGAGGTCCCTTCCAACCTCAGCCGATCTGTGATTATGTGGTGTCAGTGGTGAGGAGTAACATGTTGGTTTTTTTTTTTTCGACCTTGCTTTATACTGTGCCTATAGAAATGCTTTGGTTGAGAAAAAGCCAGTAAAAGTGTTTTCAGGCTTCCCAACATCTATGTATCTGCTAAAAAAAAAAACAAACCACTTAAAGTTAAGGACACATATAATTGCTTTGCCATTCAAAAAAACCCAACAAACCAAAACACTGTGTTATACCATCTCTTGTTGGGGGTAACATCCTACAGTTTCATTTGTGGACTGTGCCTGCAATTTATAATTTCTGTGGCTACTTTAACATACTGAAAAACAATGGCTCTCAAATATTCTGTATTCTGTTTACTTTTTTGTATATATATTTCACTTCACCTGTGTATTTGATTTCATTATGGAAGCTCACTGTGCATATGTGCACTATGCATATCTTAACACTGCAGAAAAGGAAGGAATGCCATTGTTTAATGATTTAGATGGTATTTCAAGATAGTGTGTTGCACCTATGATTTATCATCTGCATCAATTGCCAGTTGTTCTTAAAGGTGGCAATAAAAAAACTGAGGCCTGACTGCCCAAGAGAAACTGTCACATTCTTTTTTGATATTTCAAGAATGACACTCAGTTTCCTGTGCTCAGAGAAAATTTGTGTGTGGAGTCTCTTAAAAATAGACTGCCAAACACTTTGCTGTGTGTGAGGCAGGGGAACTGAATAAAAAGGGAACACAGAAGGCAGAGGATAAGCTTAATTTCAATTGCCTGTGAGTTCTTTCACTGCTGTGTCTATTTAACAGAAGTATAATTATCATTTTGCACTTGGACCATCCTACAGAAATTTAAAAATAGATATGAATAGCCACATTCTTTGAAAGAATATCATGAAAAACAGAGGGAGATTTTTTGAAAGATTTAATTCACCAGTATATTTATGGCCTTGTACTATGCTTTGACCGTACGCAGCAAGACTTCACCTTTAAAATTTTCAGATTAATATTAACAGAAACAAATCAGAAATGAGGGTGTTTCTGCAAAGAAAGGCCCTTATGTCCCTTGCTGGCTCTTTAAGTAGGTCATGCATGCAACTTACACTTATTGGAGCCCTCTTTCCATCTCTTGTGTGTTTAATTTTAAGTAAGATGGAGAATTATGTACTTGGTAACTGCCAAAGGTCAAAGATAAATATGTAGAGCAGCAGAACATTGTGCAAATATGTAACTGTGTAAGCACTGTAGATTTCAAAATAGATTTTCTGTGTCTCTCAGCTGCCTAGCTACATGAAAGTAGTTAAGACAGCAAAGAAAAACAGTTGACACTGAGAATCTACTCATTTAGCTTGAGCTATTGCACATAAAGAAGTACTTCTCCAATAAGAGCAAACACAAGCATCTGAACATCTAATAAAGAGACTGTAGAAGTACCAAGTAACCTTGGATTCTTTTATACCTTTGTAAGACATTAGTAAACAATTCAAACATACTGAGGCATTGACACTGACACTCTTCTAAAACTGATACATTAGTTTAACAGTGCAATGCTTACAACATTACAGTGAAGTTTGTGGATATATGGCATAAGCCTGTCATCCCCTATTTGAAAGAGCCTTGATTAGTGTGCAACTGATCCAGTTTCAAAACAGTATATGTATTTAGTACTGGGAAACCTTAGTTCCTCAAATCTACCTCCCAGACCCAGAATTACTAAAGTGCTCATAATCGTCCCTTTAATACTCCCCCATATGGAAAATTTCCGTCACAGTGTACAACAGCAGATATTTCACATGGATGTATAGATAGGATTTTAGGAAAAGTTTCTTTGCTGAAAGGGCATTGGAACAACCTATCCATAGAAGTGGTTGGATCACCAGCCTTGGAAGTATTTAAAAGACATGTGGATGTGGCACTCAGTGGCATGGTTTAGTGCTAGACTTGGCAGTGCTAAGTTAACAATTGGACTTGATGACCTTAAAGGTCTTTTCCAATCTAAATGATTCTATGATTCTATGAAGCTGCTGAAAACATTTTGTAAACTCAGTGAAAACATAAAGTATTCACTCTTTTGAGCACAAAACAATATAATTCAAATTTTTACTTCCTCTGTGGAGAGTATACTCTTTATAAACCAGAGACAAATTTTTCTATAGAGAAATGTAGCAAAGTGCAGGCATGATCATGATTTCCTAAATAAAAGATGAGATATATTGAATATAAAGTATGAAAGACATGAAATCCAGTCTTACACATAGTAACACAAGATATTAGTACTTAATCACATTTCAGAATGTTTTGGGTTTTTCATGGTGAAGGGATATTTTCACCCTCAAAAATCCCATTTTCTGAGCCTAATTATTTTGAAGAAAAATGACACCAAATCTATATTTAGAATCAAAACTCCTTGCTGAAATGTGAATTTTCCAACATTTTGTGGAAAGGCATTTTGTTCCATCTCTCAGAAATGAGTAGGTATGCAATCACATGCCTGCTATCACAGAATGCCATGAACAAAGTTCTGTTACAGGGTTTTCCAAAAATATATGGTCCCTCCCAGCTCCCATTACAAATCAGACTAGCATGATTTTCTGCATAAATTCTCAATACTTTCAACAGGTCTTATTTCATCTATAGAACATTGCAAAATGGTTGTATGCAGTACTCAGATACGCTTTTACACCAGAACCTAGGGGCAGGGGAGTGATGGATCATATGCAATAGGAGAGTATTACTCATGCATTATGCAAGTGTTTTTTTGTCTTTTGCAGAACTTTGTATCCTCTGCAAATGAGGTAGTAGTGAAAAGGGGCTGGAGGGGGAGTTGACCCTTCTCTGCTCTGTATTGGCAATGAAATGTCAGCAGGAAGATGAAAGAAAACAACAAAAGGATCAATCCTGCAAAACACAGAGCTTTTGCTGAAGTTGTTGAATGTTCTTTGTTAATCTCAGCTACAAATGAAGGTGTTCAACAACACAGACAGAATTGGGCCTTTACAGAACTCCAACAATGTAATCGGAAAGATTTGCTAGGAAAAAAGCCCATGTTTATAAATAGGAAAATAGCACACAGGATGGAAAAGGACATGATATTTTAAGAACAATAGTTCCAGTACAAGTGACACCAACAAATAACATTAAGTTGATAGGAGGGGAATGAAACATAATCAGGGCTCACAACAATGTTTTTCTCATGTGTATAATACAAGAGGTGTATCCCATTAGAAGATCACTAATTATTATTAAATCTAGCTGATTCTGTCCACAAGACCCCAAATCCAGGACCATTAATTAATTTAGATTAAACTGAAAATACTTTTTCTTTATCTGAGGACACATAAACTGATAAAGGACATGATTCTCCTGCCACATTAGCTCTTACCATGTTTGACTTTGATGACTTTGATAGGTCAGTTCCTTCTTTGCACTGGTGGCACTGGAAGAAAGGCCAGTGCTCTATAATTCTGTAGGCCAGAGTAACCATAAATTGCCATACTATATCCTTTCTGTGAATTTTTTCAGTATGTATCTCTAAACTTTATAACACATAATTTATTGGAGATTTGAGATGGGGAGAAAATCTTTGCAGTCTGGATTTTAAAAGGGAGATGGGCTATGGGATAGAATCCAGCTGTGGTTCTCAATAGGGTCTTGAACATTCATTGTGCATACTGAAAACAACAAGGCAAATATCGGGATATTTGACATAAATTTTCTGTCTCTCATCTTTTAAGTCAGCATCACTCCTGTGAACAGAATAGCATTTGGATAAAGAGCTCATTGAAGACTGAAATGAGCCTGGTCTTCTGGAATGGAAGAAAAAAAATTGCTCTCATGAACAGATCTTATTCTAAGAAAGGCTCAGGTTACTTCTCCATTTTGCTGAGCTAGTGAGTCTCACAAAATGAGTCAACTTGATCCAGGCAGTCAGGTTTCACTGGTCCAGTAAATGATGTTTTAACTGACCTTTGACTGTAAGGGACATATTGCAAGATGTAGGTCCTTATTAGTGGTTCAATTGAATTTCAGACAAAAAATACATCCTCTCAAATTAGCAAAAAGATTTATTGACAAGCTTCATGATATTTCCTTTGGTTTATTTTGTATCTGTTCAGCAAATAGGTGTAGAGTAAAGATGTTGCCTGCATTTCAAAAAGGAAATACAATCTTTTAATTTACAGAACATTTGACTCTGATTCTTTTACTATGATAGCCTGTAATAATTCCTAACCAAACCTCCCACAAGGTACAAATAAATCCATGACTTCAGCAGATTCTGTGCATCTTCCTGAAGATAGCAGTCTGGATGGAATCCATTTGCAATTGCTGAATATGTTGGGTATCATGCATTTCTAATTCTAACCAGCTTGAGAAAGCATACGAACAAGATATTCTAGAATTGCAGATACATAGTCTAAATCATGTGGAGGCAACAATCAGAAACTGGTATCTAATGGTAATTGCAGTCATTTGGTATTATTTATTATGTTAATAATGCTACTATTTCAGGATAGATTCATCTTGACTACTTTTACTTCTTACTCCTTACCCACTTGCTACATCTATCTACTTACCTCTATCTAACTGTAGAGGTTCTACAGGTTGTAGAGTCAGTAAAGAGACAATGGAATAACCGTACCCTAAACCATACCTTAGACTAAATGATTAGTGCTTTAAAATCAGCCTTTAACATATCCCTCCATTTGAGCGTGTTTATTCTGTAAGTGATGCAAATATATTTCCTGTGTCATACTTCTCAAGTGCTCACTGAAATGTTATGCTTTTCTGATGCTAAGCTTCTTTTTCTGGGAGCTGTGATTTGATCATATCTCAGCAGAGGGATACTCAGTTATGTTATATGACTGCATTGCAAGAAAATGTGTTTCAGAAAATCTGCTGCCAAAACTATTCTCCTGATACATTCTTTCCTTTTTATATCTATGCTAAATTAAAGAATGTAATGACAAGTGTAGCATATAACAAAAAGCTTGTCCTGTTAAGCATATTAAATAGTAAGCTATCTGTTTCTTAAAGCCATGTAATGTTATTGAAACACTACAGGAATAAGAAAAGGCAATACTTTTGTTACAGGAAGAAGAGTAAGAGTCAGGGTATTGTGACATTTGTAGAGATTTTGTCTTTAATGTAGAAAATTATAATTTTAGGAACTTTTAAAATTATGTAGTCTTCTTTCTTTTATGTAGACTTAAATATTTTCATCTATCAATTTACCAAAGATATTTTAGTATATATTACCAAATATATGCCTTATAAATGAATTATTATAATTTTCTCATTATTTTAAAAGCAGTTTTAAAGTCAGTATCTCATATGTAGATGAATTTCAGCATTTACTGAAATGAATTATTAATTTCAAAATCTGCCCTGAATCCATGAATCCCTTAGTCATTTGAAATGGCTACTCTTTGTTGTCTTCGTAGGTGATGGAGAAGATAGGGTTTTTTTTGTGTTTTGTGATTCATCAATTCTATGTTAAATGTCAGCTTCAGTATGAAAAGTATCATCCTCAGACTCCATTGACTATATTAATTAGGTTGGCTTATTCAGCTATAAATACCTGTGTTATAGATGCTTTCAGTTTTTGTTATAGGAAACTAAAAAATGTCTCTGCCATTTTAAACATACTGTCTAAAGCCTTATTTTTCCAATAGAGTTGAACTGTAAGATTCTGAAAACACTGACTTACAATCTCAGAAAACATTTTCAGTTCTTGTAAATGGTGTGTATTTGAACCACTAGTCTTTTTGCTTTTTATTTCACAGTACTTTTATGATGGAACTTTTTCTCCTTGACTTGCCACCGGAAGTTTCATTCCTTTTCTCTCATACTTAAAGACTAATCCTTCACACTAATCTTCCCAATACTCATCAACTCAAACAGAACGGAGTTGTTAAGTACTCCAGATGTTGTCCCAACCCTTGATTTGGTCACATCATGTTCATTATACCTTTCCATTTGCATCCTCTCTGTGGCACAGAGATGAAGTTTCTTATGACCCCCCTTTTTTTCTTTACACTGTCTTTTTCACTTTTTCTTTTCCTTCTGTTTTCAGTGTTGGTTTGTTCTCAGGTATCCATAATGCTCTTCACACTTCTGCACATGAAGCTCATATGACTCAAGAGCATATGTAAAATCTGGTCTTAAATACTCTTTTATTTCATAAAGCTTAAGAAAAGCTAAAGGTACTACCCACTTCAGTACTGCAACTCACTGAAGTAACAGAAAATGTCTTTTCTGTAAGATCAGGAAAAATTAGTCTGTCTTTCTTCCCCAATTTTGCAAAAATTCCCCAGATCTCAAACATTCCCATAATAGTTCTATAATTCACATGTTATTTTGAAAACTGTCGTTCATCAATCTTACTTATATTAAAAGAATATATTTTAGTCAGTTAATGGAGAAAGGGACTATGCAAACCAAGAAAGTATTTGCCTACTGGTATCTCCTGTTAATTTGATCTCATTGTATGCTTTTTTATTTTATCTTTTCCTATCATCGTCTCTCCTTTTTGCATCTCTGTCTTTTTTTGATTTTACAGCTTTAAGACCAGACATGAATTGAAGGTAAATTTCATGTTTTGTGTTAACTTTATGCTTTGAAGGATCCTAGCATATTTTAAATAATATTGCATCAGAGGTATATGATAACTGCTAATGATGATGAGAAAAAAATAGATGAATGAACGTGGGCTTCTCATAAGGAATGTTTTATAACCCAGACAACCTAGAGAACATGACCTAGAGAAAAGGAGGCTAAGGGGAAAGGAGGCTACAGAGAAGCAGGGGGTCAGTCTTTTCTCCCAAGTCACAGGTGATAGGACAAGAGGAAACAGCCTCAAGTTGTGCTAGGGGAGGTTCAGATTGGATGTTAGGAAAATTTTTACACTGACAGGGTTATTAAGCATTGGAATAGGCTGCCCAGGGAAGTGGCTGAAGCACTGTCTCTGGAGCTATTTAAAAGACAAGTAGACATAGTGTTTATAGACATGATTTAGTGATGGTTTTTATGAGAGTTATGTTGATGGTTGGACTAGATGATCTTAAATGTCCCTTCCAGCCTAGACAATTCTATGATCCTGTGATCCTGCAACACACTCAGTAAAAAAAAAATAAAAATAAAGTTTGAAAATAACAGCTTCAAATATGAGATGGCTTAAACCATTGAAAGAGATTTTCTATATTATGAAACTGTAAGAAAAAAAAGAAGCTGTTATAGCTACTAATAATTAGACTAGTTTCTATAATATACTATCATTAATGTTTTAACGTTGTTACTAATTTATTAGTCAAACCATCAATAGCAAAAGTAATAGAAATAGTAATAGTAGTAATACAAATTGCCTTCCAGCAAACTAGTCAATACATTATACAAAGTCCAGAATCCCTATTATATAGGCCTCTATTACCACATTGTACAATGCATCATGAGCTGTATTATCACAATACTTACCAAGTGCTATTGCAGATATTTTGTTAAAACTTTCAGGAAGTCTGTGGTGAAACTGGAATACACGTCATGCTTTTTGTACCCCATGATTGATGCACCTTTGTCAAATCTAATAAAGGTCAAATAAAATAATTTTCTTACACATTCAGTTAAGGATTGACATGATCTAAATTAATTGCAAAAATGGAGGCACTGAAATATTTTAGATTAATTAGTCTGATTATCATCTTTTATAGCACAATTTGGAAAGCATTAGATTACTTGTAATCATATTAAAATCATATTGTCAATTACTTGCAATCATAAAAAACCCACATATTTTCTCCTTTCCCATTACAGAGGCATGTGTTTGTCATTTAAAACTTAATTTGTTGCCATTTTATTCCTCTTTTACAGTACTACAACTCTAATGAAATGAAATTAAAATAACACAGTTCGCTTCAGCACAGTTCTCAAATACGTGCCTAAATTTCAGCAGTAAGATAAATACCATGCTAAATTAGAACCCTTATTCTCAGACTCTGCTTAAACTCAAAGATGTTCTTTAAAAAAATTCCACTTTGGAAAAAGCAAAAGCTAAAAGCAATGCATATTGTTGGATGCTGTAAGCAATAGAGTATATCTATTATAAACTCAGGGAAATCGATTGCTGCGAGTTCTTATCATTTATGCCTCCTTGCAGGTCATAACAAATACTAAGCCCAAGTGGTCAAGCACAGTGTACTCCTCACAAGAGATATTTGAGAACATTGTCACAGGTAGAAAAATGCTATAATGTTATACATTCTGTATCAACATCGTTTTAAAAAAAAAAAAAAAAAAAAGAGTAATTTTTTGTGCAAAGAAGATACAAGTTTAGCAGCTTGGGGGACAATCCAAGAGACTGAGTGGTAAATAACTGCTGAATATTGCATGGACTTAAAAATGTGACAGAGTAACATCAGTTGAGCAGCAATGTGAGTTAACCTTTAGGACTGATGGAATTTAAACTGTTTCTCATTTCACCAATTATTTTTTATATTTCTAATAATTATTTTGTATTTTCCCCATTTTTCTTCTTGTACTCTCTCCCTCTGGTATAGTTGAGTCCTGGCTCTGGATTTTGTACATATATATACATATACAAACAGACTCAGACATGATTCATTCTACCTTGTGATGAGATTCTTTGTTATGGAAACAAAATGGTCTATTTTCAGCACAATTGTTATTTAAGTGTTAGCAACCTGAAAAAAAAAAAATTATATGTTCTGTAGTTCAATTATTCTGTATAAAGTTGGTTCCCACTTTAGAACAGAAATAGAAAGATGTCTGACTGGAACTGTAATATAAAATTATCATGGATTCTGATTATATTGCTGATGAGTAATCAGACAGATTGACCATTTGGAGCATTTGCTTTGCCAGGCCAGCAACCTAAACATGAGAGCATTTAAATCATTTTTATCTCCCAAGAAAAAATCTAACAACACAGGATTAAACTGGAATAAACAAATACATGTATATTTCAAGTAACCAGTCGGGTTTTTTTTCAATTAAATATAACTAGCCAGGACCGAGGTTCTTGCTTTGTGCCACTCTGAAGGAGACTAAGACCTCCAGAATATTTATATGAGATCTTCCCTTTATTTTATGAATATTTTATCTAAACTTGTCTGCATTCTGAATGCACATAAGAATCCCAGGACACATGGGAACTAATCATCACTATCAAAATAAAAGAAATAATCGAAGATCATCTATTTGCTAGGTCCTAGTGGACTGCATATGATGGTCAAAACCACACACAGATGTATATGCAGGTGACCTACCTGAGGCCCTAAGTATCTGCAGCAGTTCTGCCTTTCATTGACTAGTAGGTTATAACAGTGTCATGGAAACATTTATAATAGTTAAACTCTGAGATGACAAAAATAAAACAACTGTATTAGCCACAAGAGCAAAAGGGACATAGAAAAGAAAAAAAAAAAAAAAGACACATAGAAAGAAAATGAAAACAAGCTTCTCATCACACATCAGTTTGAAAGGAAGAGAAAGAGCTTTATAGCTCCAACATGAAAAAAAAAAAAAAAAAACAAAAAAAAAAAACATTTTGTCTACTATAATATGTTGATATGTAGACTCATAGAATTGGTTCCTTTGCTTGAGGATGGAAATGAGCCAACTGAGAGCTTATGGAAAAGGATTAAAGAGAAGGCAAATAAATTGACAATGTAATGAATGTCTGCTACAGGCCACCCGACCAAGAACAAATGCATGATCCTCTCTACAGATAAATAGGAGGAGTCTTATGTTCACAGGTCCTGGTACTCATGGGGTAGTTTAACTACTCCAACGTCTGATGGAGAGATAACATAGCAAAACATTAGCAATCCAGGAGGTTCCTGGAATGTATCCGTGATGACTTCCTCCTCTAAGTGATAGAGAAGCCAACAAGGAGAAGTGTTCTGTTGGACCTCATACTCTCCAACAACAAGGGGCTCAGTGAGGATGTGAAGGTCAAAGGCATCCTTGTCTGCAGTGACCATGAGGTGTTGGAGTTCAGGAACCTGAAAAAACAATGAGGCTTGAAAATCAGTCTCACGACCCTGAACTTCAGAAGAGTAGACTTCAACCTCTTCAAAGATCTGCTGGGGAGGGCCGCTTGACATAAGACCTTGGATGGATGGTGGGCCTAAGAAAGCTGGTTAATATTCAAAGATCATCTCCTCTAAGCTCAAGAACTGTCCATCCCAGTAAATCAGACAAACATGCCAGGAGTCCCACACAGATGAACAAAGAGCTCCTGGCCAGACCCAGACACAAAAAGTAAGCATAGAGGATAGAAGCAAGGACCTGTAACCTGGGAGGAATGCAGGGACATTGTATGCTCATCTGGTCTGTCATGTGCTTGGCCACACCTTCTAGGAAGATTTGCTTCTTAATGCTCCTAGAGACTGAGGATAGACTAATCACTACATGCTTTCCTTTCTTCAGGATAAGCTTGATCTCTGCCTTTTTCTACCCACCAGGAACCTATACTACTTATCATAAATTTTTGAAAATGATAAAAAGCAGGCTCACAGCCAAACACCTCAGCACTCTTGGATACATCGTATCTGACCTTATGGACTTATGTATGCTCATCTTACTTAAGTGATTCTTAACTTCATCTTCCTCTAATGTGGTTAATATTTCATTGTCACCAGCCACAGAAAACTGGGATTTTGAGGCTAGAACTTAACAGTAAAAATGTCACTTCTTTTAGAAATTGTAAGGGAAAAAAAAAATATGAAGAAAACAAACCCGTGCACAGATTGTGTTTATTCTGCATGATTATACACTGCCATGTGAGAGTCATCTCAGCAGTTAAAGAAGGTGTAAAGAATCTACATCCAAAAATGAATTTGTGTTGTAAAAGAATGAAAATAAATGAAATTAGTACAATTAGTGGACACATTGCTCATCATCCTTATTTTGGTATGGATGTCTTTAATTATGTTATGCAAAACAAAGGCAATCACAGGGGTGACAGATCTCTTATCCTTTGGACTGTGTTCTATCTAGCATAAATTTAAATTTTTAAAGACAAAGATCTCCCAGAAAATGATCATTTACTATAACATAAAGGAGAAAAATTAAAATGGGGACTTTTATTTTAGTCTTTATTCTGCTATCATAACCACAAAGTGCTAATTACAGAATGTTCTGAGTAGCGTAGACAGTGTGGAGAGATGTTCAGGTCTTCAATATAGAAATTTCTTTCTTTTGATAATGGTCGAGAATATCACTTGGATGAAAATATCTCCTTTTGCACCATATTGCCAAGTAGAGCAAATATTTCAAAAGGCTGAGATCATAAAATTAACCTCCCTAAAGCTACTGGAATTTAAATTCACTTTTTTTGTCTTCCATTGTCAGCTCCATGCATATTCTTGCTCATGGCTTTGCAAAGAACATCTTTATCATTCTCAAGGTTGACTCAGTTTAGGACTTCACATATATGGGCAGTATTTTTTCCAGGAATTAATTAGATAAAGAGACTACTTTTCATTATTAATTCCAGATTTTTTTTTGAGCCTGAGGTGGATGAAAAAGGAGAAATATTTCCTGCAGAAAATGTTGCTTTCTTGTAATCAAAATATTTTGCAGGAGTGTATCATACTGATCACAAAATCAGTGTCAAAGACATACCTTCTGACTTTCTCATTCATATCACTAGTCTAAAAACATTTCCTTTCACTAATGTCAAAATATTTTGTTTCACATTTATTACTTCATATTCATTTTTTTTTGTCTGAATATGTTATTTAATTCTTCAGTATCAAATTTTTCATGCTTCTCAACAGTGCTATTTTTGTGTAAAATCCATCCATTAAAAAAAAAGGCTTAAGTTTGAGCTGTTCATTCCAATTTGCAACAGAGGATAACAATCCCCAAATTTTAGGTTTTTACTCACCCTGTTTACCATCAATTCATGCCTAAGAAGTATTTGGAAAAATATATACTTCTAATTTTTCTTAACTAGCAGCAAGGAGAGATGCAGCTTTGCCTTCCTTCTCACTTCACTCTTCCCTGTACTCAAGTTCCACCACTGTGTAGATTTGTAAATGTAGCAGAGAGCATTAGTATTCAGCAGTTCTGACCTTTAGGATCTGTCTAATTGTCTAAAGTTTTAGTAATGTACCTATGTTTGTGGGGTTTCTAAACAATTGTTGTCACTTCCCCAGTGAACTCCACTTAAATACAATTTGCTGCGGAGGGACTAACATCATTACCTTGGCCATTATAGGCAGGGGTTTTAATATCATTCCAGGAAATCTTACCACTGACAGATTGCTGATAGTTCTGGGAATAAAGTTCAGCTCCAGTACACTGAGCTTCCCAATACCTTAATGAAATTCCTGGAAGTGCCTTTTTTAGACAGAAGTATTTAACGGAACAACATAAAACCAGGAAAATGTAAGTAACATAGCTGAAATAGACATGTTTTTGCGGGTGTATCAAAGTTCAGGGACATAATGCTGAGAATGCTACTGGCCTATTTCCACATCAGTAGCCTCTCTTCTAAATGCAAAAAATGTATCTGAAAACAAAGACATTACAGACTCATCCACCCATCACAGAAATATTCAAGCCCATAAGTTAGGTTTTCTGGGTGGATTATATTAACATTGTCTGAACATATACACATCTCAAAGGCTTGGGTAATGTATCCTCACTACACTCTTATAAGTTAAGGAAATTCTGCTTCACCATTTTGCTGTTGTGGACCTAAAGAAAATGATGTAGCTAATGTACTAGGTATTGGTCCCCCATTAAAGCCTTTATGTACAATGGTATGCAATGTTCAAACCACATCTCTCACATATGGGAAACTGATGAAATCCACATCAGCTTAAAAGCTGGAGAAGACTGAGAGATTCATCATAGCACTCTAGTATCTTGGGTGTGCATCGAAATATTGAGGCATTCCACAAAATGTGGGTATTGACCCATTACAATTTGTGGTGCCAACTCCATTGGGAGTGCCTTAAGGACAGGCCCTAGTTCTTCTCTTGCTTTGAAGATACATAGGAATGCTAACAGTTTGGCCCCACCAAAGCTTACGTGTCATAGCTGCTCAATATTTCCAAATATAGATGATTCCAGGCATAGTATGCAAAATGCCATCAAGCACTGAGGCAGTTTTATTCACTGGTTGATAACTAAATTGGATTTAGATGGTGAACATGGAAGTTCCCATCTGAGCCCTATCAATCTTAAGTATCTGGTCAAAGGCAGCCTGCTATGCATACTGTGAAGAAAAGATTTGAAACAGTATCTCTTGGATCTGAAGAAAGTGCCTTCACATGGCTAGATCAGACATTGTAACAGCTTTTACAAGCTGAATCGTTCTGTCACAGCAAAATTCCTATTGCTCCCTGAAATATATTTTCAGAAAAGGATTCTGAAAAATTCAGATATCTGCATAGTCAGAGTGACATGTTCACAGATGGAGAGAAAGGATGCTGTGTGCAATTTGCTGCTGCAGCAAGGTATGGTGCAAAGAGAACTACTGAGGGAACTGTCACACAGAAGACTGAAGAGCAGAACATACACGTTTGTATAGCCTCAAAAAATCCTTAAGTGTGTCTTACCCACAAGGTTAAATTTAGAAGAGGTCTCAAGTATGATAAAGAGAATTTTGGTAGGCACTTTTTTCCTCAGAAAATACACCTGTCCTTGGAGGATGTACCCAGGAAAAGTTTGATATTTTTATCTTCCTCTTCAGGGAGCAGGAAAGCTAGTGAGGCAGGCAGACACACATGTATAGCAGACAGGAAGGGCTGTGCCAGGTAGCCCAGTGTTTATATGTTGTGGGTTATTAACTCATTTTGCAAAAAGATACTGTTCTGGTATTCTATCCTGTCCGTCTAACAATATGGTGAATATTATTTGACATTTACATAGTATATGAATTTCAAAATCTCTGTACTTTGCTATTATTATCACAGGCAACTTCTTTAATATTTGTGTCTAAAGTTCAGTGTGTAGAACTAAATATATGCATCCACAGAAATAAATCATTCTGGGGAGGGCTGGAGGCGAGGAACATTAAATAATACCATGCAGACAGTTTTGCCAAACCTGGAGTCCTGGGTAATTCAGCCATAGAGAGAAGGGAAGTGACTCTCCAGAAGTGAGATTCTAATCCCAAAACACAGCTCTGGTCAATGCAAAGTGATGAATGGTATATTTCTTCTGAAAAGGCCATTTCTGAAACCCCCATCATAGTGGTGTTTTATCATCTCTTTGAAAATAAAAAGTCATCTCCCTCCTCCTACAAAGTGCTCCAAACCCTACCTACTTAGTCATATTGCATTGGTTCATAATTAGAAGCTTTCCTTTGGAGTCGTAGTAATTGCATGAGGTTTTGGTTTGTTTGTTATCCATTACCATTATAAGCAAAGGCCAAAAATCTGTTGGTTAATTTTGGAGACAAATTAAACAAGTGAATAACTTCTTCAGCAATACTCCACATTAGTTTTCACTGTTTCCACACTTACAGCTCTAGTTGGAGCTTTATTGTATACTGCTTATATATTTTTATTGAGCTTTGAATTCAGTATAGTAAAAGTCTGAAGAAACTAGTTTACTTTTTAAAAAGTAAAGTCAATGCTTTTATGCATATTCTGTTTGTTGGGTTTTTTTGGTTTTTGTTTTGTTTTGTTTGCTTGTTTGTTTTTTAACTAGGTGAAGGAAGTCTTAATAGATATGCTAAGTTCTTTAAAAAGTGTTGTTGGAAGATGTAAAGGAATGTTCATGAATAGTTAAATTTCGGGACTATAGTAATTTTAATTATATTTACTTTGCTAATCAGAGACATTGGGAGTTGCATCCATTTACTGAGATCTTGACAATTTTTATTTAAGAGGATTTTATAATGAAGATAATATATTAACTCCTTGCTTTAGGTAATAAATATTCCTAGGTTATTTAACATGGAAAGTGGAGTCTGTTGCTTAGCTGAAAGTAGTCAATGTGTATTCTAGAGGAATAATTTTGTACAGGACAAGCCCCTCACCCCCTTCCTCTACCTCCCCCCAATTACATCTTAGGTGTAAAAGATACAAATGTCTTTTTTATACATTTTGGGCTGGAGGAACAGAGGACTAGAGAAAAATGCTTCTGTGTATTATTTTGATCCAAATTAATATTAATTTTCTTTAGTTTACAACATGTTTCTAGAAGCCCATTAGCTTTCAGATTCTAAAGAAAAGTAGATTATTTTATCAGGAGAAAAGAAAAATATCTTTTTTTTTTTCCTAATGTCCTGTCTTGCACACTCAGAAATGTGACAACAGCTGGCAGAGTTAATGGTGCAAATTCACCCAAATCACTTAGTTTGTTAGAGGATCAAAATACTCTTACAGAGAATCCACTTGTTTTTAATTCTGAACTAATGTTCAATTATTGCCCAAAACCATGTTCGTCTCTGTAGAAATGTGTGGGTTTTTAACTACCCTAATGCCATCCCAGAATGAAGTTCCACACTTCAAATATTGAATGTAGTGATTCTAGAATGCAATAATGTGGGGATCCTAAGAGGAATGAACCCCACTTTACTGAACCAGATTCACACAGTGCAAACCAACAGTTTGCATGGAGATTACGTTAGTGTAATCTATCCTCAGGCATGAGGGGATGCCTTAATCCTTTGGTAAACTGCCTGACTATGTAGCTCCTTTAAATCCCAGTCTCAGTGATACAAGTCAGAGGTGTAACTCATAACTATTCTTCCCAATACCAATATCAAGCTTCTAAACTCACATTCCTGATTCTTAGTCTGAAAACTGGAGTGCAAAGAAGAGGGTATTCCACTGTCTCTGTGTTGTTGGTTTTTTTTTAATACTAAAAGTCCTTCATATTTTGGAAGAAGTTTGATTATAACTGGCCCTTTGTACCTCTCAAGAAGTTACTATGCAACTTTGTGAGGCAGGAAGATAGTACACACTCTCACTGTTCTGGTATTTGCATCTCTCTGTTGCAAAAGTAGATATACGTAAGGCATCAACAGTTTGAGCAGAGCTATACGCAGATGCTGACGTGCATACAATATAAATGTTCAAATCCTAACAACCATATTTCAAATAACAACAATAATGTCATTTTTAGCAGCTGTCTTTGAATTACATTTTTGCACTGTGTTCTCACCATAATCCTTTCCAGTTGATTGCTTACCCCCTGCCCCAAACACAGCACTCCATAATATGTACCACTGAGAGACAAGATAGTGATATAAACAGTAATATGCATATTCTTGGATAGAGTGGTGCTCTGGGTATACAAGTATGCCTTTCTAACACAAATTTGAGGCTAATTAAATATCAGTTGTGTTGTAAAACACTCTCAGGATCATTCTGCCTTTAAGTGTTATCAAGACTTTTTGAAGCTCTCAAAGTGGTACTAAACAGAGGAATGTATGCATTTAAGCACTGTTCTCTTTTTCTCATCTTCTACTGAGGTCTCTTGATTATTTCATTTTTAGAAAGAAAGATTGCAGCGGGTATTCCTTCCCTGAACACATTTTGCACCTGTCCAGGTTTAATTGGCAAATTCTACTAAGATAAAAGTAGTAGAGTCATAAACAAGCACCAGAAGAGAAACAGTAGTGTTAAGCACGTTGAGAAGCAGCTGATTATTAGTAGTTCACAAAAACCTTTGTCCTTCAGTGTTGTGAAGTGAAGCATTTTGCTAAGACCCTGATGAATCATTTGCAAAGCACATAGAATGAAGCTTATACCTTGCTGGTAATGCACACACATTGCTAACGTATTGCTTTAATATTGCTCTCCCCTTTGACATTCATTCAATAAGACCACAAATTATTGACTGTTGGTATAACACAACAAATATTTAACACTAGCTTTCAAAAATATTGTTCCCTGGAGATTTTGCCAATGAGGATAATGCCTGGGAGAATTTATGCACACGACAAACTTTTTAACATGACCTGTTGCTATAGGAGAAGGGGTAATACTTTAAACTAAAAGATGGGGGATTTAAACTAGTTTTACACTGAAGGTGGTGAGACACTGGCACAGGTTTCCTAGAAAGGCAGTAAATGGCCCACCCCTGGAAACACTGAAGATCAGATTGGTTGAGGCTCTCAGCAATGTGATCTAGTTGAAGATCACTTCAAGAAGAAGAATGTGATCTAATTGAAGATCACCCTGCTCATTGTAACCTTTAAAGGTTCCCTTCAAATCAAATTATTCTATAATTCTATGAATTAGGAAGCCTATCAGGAGTGTAAAAATGCAGCAGACTGAGAAAAAGTTTTAATATATGCCTGTATTTTAAGGAACAAAACTGAAACAAAACAAAAATGTAGATTTCATTGATAAGAAAGACTAAAATTCTTCTCTGCCAGTTTTTAGAATTGGTAGTTGGAGGAATTCTATACACATGTATCTTCCATAACAGTTTTTGACTGTATCAAACTATTGATTTTAAGGTAGAATTCAGATTACTACAGAGGTATTATATTACATTTTCAGTTTCTGTTTTTACATTTTTGCCCTCTTTAATGCCCTGTCCAATTATTTTTTTTTAATTTAACCACTAAATACCCAAGATATTATTTATCATCAAAAGTCACAGTATTTGTGAAAGCAGAAAGGCAGTCTTCTAAAAGATCTGTAAATCATCAGTGTTCATCTCCTAGAATAATTAATATTTTACAGGATATTAATACAATTGAGGCAATAAAACTCAATAGAATTTTCCTAATTGACTTACATATTTTGCATTTTGAATTATACTAAGCTTCCAAAACCAAAGAAATGTCTTCTGTGTAAGAATAATGCTCTATGACATATCAATGCAATCAGTGCTGTTTCCTTCTTTAATGTCTTACTTCTCATCAGGCTAAAACATTCAGATTTGATATTTCTTACAATAAACTTTTCTTTACTTTGAATTTTTAAAGGGATTTTTAAAATTTTTAAAGTGATTTAAAAGAACCTGGAAAATAAAGTAAATCCAGGCCCAATACAGGTCTGTGATATTGTGCTAACTTTACAGCTTTCCTTTGGTGTTCTGTTTAAACAAAAAGGAGTCCAAAACTCCTTGCTTCCCCTCTAACTCTGCTAAGATAAATATTCACCACTGGGGATATGGAATGTAAAATCATTAGATCATTATTACAGTCCATGTAAAGAAGACAGTTTGGGGTGGTGTCTTGTAGGCTTTTGGGTTTTGGCTTTTTTTTGAGGGGGATATTAATACAGATACTAATAGATTGCTCTTCAACTGTCACGTGTTCATCTCAGTGTTTCCACCCTTTAAGGATAAGTGAAAAAAATGTAAAATAATATTTTTTTTGAGTATTTATTTATCAAACATAGTGATAAATTCATTGGAAGAAAATTATCTGTGTTGTGTATAAGTTTCATAGGTATATGGATTATTACGATATGATATGCTTTGTATGCCATAGCCAGGTTGAAGCCAAAGATGGATAGAATACTGAAGTCACACACTGCAAAATTATATGTGCTTTAACTCCTTTCCAATAGAAGGCAATTCAATTTAGCACCACTATAAACTTCATGCCACATTAAACCAGGACCTTTACCACACACAGCAAAACTGAGATCAAAATCAGATAGAAAGAATCACTTGCAGGCAGAGGATTTTTCTCAAGATGCAACACTAGAGAGACCTTATTTGCTTCATCATGGCTGGTATTAGTATGTGTCAGATGCTAAATGCACGGTCAGCGTTTTACACTTAGAATTGCTGTACTGCTAGAACCTCTTCATTGAGTTGACTGATACACTGTTCATGTGTACGCACAAAAAAAAAGGTAAAGCTCTCCCATGGACAATTAACTATATTATTCTGCTTTTCATGCTATAGTAGCTGTGTTACTTCACACTCTTCAAACATTCTCAGAAAGTTATCGCTGTGCCTTTTAAAACACAGTTGGCCTTATTATTTTTAAAGTCCTTTTCATACTGAAATGGGTTTCTGGACATTAAGTCATTCATTCGTAAATCAGTCTGGACAGATATAAGTATTGTTCCACCTACTTTACAGTTGAAGAAACTGAACCTAAGGCTCAGCTTAAGGTGAAAGCCTGAATTGCAGAGATGCTGCTACTCAGTTTACATTAGCTCCTGAAATCAGTGGAAAGTTTAAGTGTAATTTCTGAAAGGCCATAACTGAGTAGTCTGAGGCTACAGAAGCAATCATTATTTGGGACAGGGTTAGAGTACTCACAGGAAGACAGAAGCTTACTGTTTATGGCTTATGCTCAGTATGCCCATCAGGAAATCTTAAAGCACCGAACAAAGGGTACCAGTATAATTCTTCATATTTTATAAAAGTCAAAAAAGAAATACCAAGAAAAGGCCAGTCGTATGTCTTAGTTTATCCTTATGACCAAGAGTAGACTTCAGTTTTTTGAGCTCCCTTGAGTTCTTTGGCTGTTATGAAGTCCTGACATCCTTAAAGAAACCATCAAGAGAAGTAGTGAAGTGATGACATTCAGCAAGTCTATTCTTCGTAATACGTATTTCCATTCCTTTCTCACAGGATTTGGAAAGACTTAAAAATTACATGAAATCTTTATTAAATGTTTCCTTGTTAATCTATCATGTTACTTTAAGCATTCCCCTAATACAGTCATATCCTATTAGCAACCAGCCACCCTCATTAATTCAATAGAAAAAAATGTTTTATTGTATTGACAGTGTTCTTATTGAATTAATGGAGATGATTAATGGTATTGTAATTCAATGGAAGCAGCTACTCAAATGTTGTTTAGACATCCTAGCCTTGCAAGGGGACTTATTGTTCAAAATCATATTTGTCATTGCTTGACACAAAATAACCCAAATGTCAACATTTCTTGCAGATGTCCATAATGGAAACATGGTACTTGTTATCTTTATATGTTGCAACCTACTTTATAATATACACAGAAGAAAAGTAATTAAAATTAAAATAAAATCACCAATTAAAATGCTGCTTTTTGTCCCTGAGGTTTTTCAAAGATTTTCAGTGTCTGCTCAAGGATAGAGGCAATATCTTGGATAAGAGCAGCAGAGCAATGAAGCAGTTCTATTCAGCTGCATAACCATTTGTTCCATTTTCAAGGGGGTGTGATGAAAAGCCTGTAGGCACATATTTGTTTAGCAGTTATGTCTGGGGAGATGGAGAATTTTCCCTTGAATTCATCATTAGCTAGGTCACTCAAGCATATCTATTTTTATGTATCAAGGAACAGGCTCTTCAGCTGAAATCTGAGAGATTTTTTTCCCCTCAAACATGTTACTAATCTTTAAGCAAATACAGTAATAATATTTCCCATGGTTATTATAAAGAATATAGCAATTTCCTGAGTAGAAATTAATTAAAGCTCATCTAAACCCTGACAGTAGACACTTAATATTAATTATATCTTGCTCCCATCCCACCCCAAAAGATAAGTCTACATGCAAAATCAGAGATTAACTTGTTGCTAATGTTAGGCTTTAAGATTAATATATTTGAAGCCATTTTGAAATGTGTAAATATGATAAGTAAAAAATAATTAAAAAAAAAAAAAAAACGAAAACGAAAAGGAAAATATAAGCAAAAAATAAATATAGGTTAAAAAGAAATACGGTCCTTTTCATTTTAATTTGTTACTCTCAATTCCTTTGTTGTTTTAAAGGGACTGTTTCTGCCTTTTGATAATATAACAATGATGAGTGTGGCATCAAACCTTACCTGTTTTTTACCAGTGTAACTGGAAAGCAGAGTTTCCTTCAGTTGCATTATTATGCTTTCCTTGGAAAATTCTGTGAATGTGTGCCCACATTTTACATCTTTCTTTTGGCAGCACTTTCCCTTCCCACTTTTGTAATCTTTTCAATGGCATATGAGCACTAAATATTTTCTTCCAAAAACAACAGACATAAATTTGATTACAAGAACAGTAAAAATGAGCACCATGTCTAGAAAAAATCTGGCTCTTATTTTTGGTTGTTCCCAGTTACAATCCTGAGTATGTTTCCTGTTGTCTGCTTCCCAGCTCTTTGACATGTCTGGGGAATTAGACTTGCCAGATTTGTCTGAATCAATCCTGTATTGCACTAGTCATGTCCCCTGGGCCCTGTATGTATCTCTGAAAAGGACAAATTCTCCTTGCACTTTGTAAGCTGAGCAACCCACATTTCTAGTGGGATACCTGACTGAAAATCTGGACTAACATTATCAAAAGCAGATGACTGGTAAATCTGACTAGGGATTGGCAAGGCACAACCAGTTAGAATAGGGCAGTGCTAAAGTACAAGGCACCTGGGACTTACCTAAAAGTTGCTGTGGTCCTGAGTGCTGCCTTTTTTGCAAAGTATACAGTCATTTAGATCTGTACAGAGAGATTCCAAAACATGCCCTTTCTGATCTGAGAGTTTTAGGAAACTCTCAGAATGGAGATAGGTGTTACACACATTGCTTAGAAGTGGGTCCAAAACTTCACTTCTTTCCCTGCTTCCCAAGTTCTGACACTGATGATGTAGGGCAATTAGATATTAATATGACTAAAACACTCTAATTTTGTCCCAATGTTGTATGTAACTATTCAGATTGCTTTTATTCAGGTGTCAATCACTAGTGTCAGCAGAGAGTGAAGGTAGAGCTGGCTATTGGCAATGGATTGCCAGAACAGGAAATACAGCTATGTCCTAATTCTAAGGCAGATGTGCATAGTCATGGTAATAAACTGCATGAGTTTCAAAGTCTAATCATGACTTTAAGCAACAGAGTACCAAAGATCATTGCATCTGGAACTGTAATCATTGAATCACAGTTTCAGAGCATCCAGCTAGCCTTTGCTCAAGCTCTGTGAAGTCCAACCAGTAGAGTCACTGAAAACATCTACCTCCTTAAAAAAAGAGGAGCTTCATACTGCATAATAATGCATGTCTCTAGACTTACACAGAGGGAAACCTGGTGGACAAAAATACTGTCTGAGTCAAATACAAGGAAAAGGATCAAAAAAGAACATTACTATACTTAAAAATAAATCACAGATGTCATTTTCAGGACAATTTCTGATATTCCAATGTACAAAGAGATTTTTAAACAAGTAAATACATAATTACATGCCTAACCCTTCACTTAATGAGCTGAAAAGTACAGTGCCTTATATTTATAGTTTTGGTAACCTAGAAATATATTTTCTTGACACTGACCTGTGATTTTTTGTAGTTCATCCTGAATCAGACTAGTTTTTTCTGAAACACCAGTTGGTATTAATTATGCATGTGTAAAACTGTGACAGAACCTTTACAGTGTGTTACTAACTACCTTCTATATATATATATAAAAAAAAAAAAAGGCATTTTATGATATGTAAATTCCCTGCTTTAAGCAAGTCTGTTAAAAATTCAGTGATCACATAAAACTTTTTCATCGTCAGGATTCCATTAAATACACTTTTTTGAGTTTGGGGTTGTTTGTTTTGTTAGGTTGTTGTTGAGGGTTTTTTTGAGTGGTACTTCATCTTTTAAAGAGACATGTCCCACTCAATTTTGACCTTTGAACTTTTCTGCGCATCTAGTATTATGTAAACAGAAGGCTACCCAAAGTGTAAGATAATCGATCTTATGTCACTTCCTTCAAAAATCTGCACATCTCTTTTTGAATCTGCATAATGCACCACAGATACTTATTAAAAAAAAAGAAACACAGTATTCTACTACTGTATGCCTCTGTTAGGAGATCTACCTTGGGACCTCATTAGTATGTGACTCTTTTTGCAGTCAGTGAATGTACATCTCAGAATGTTATAACTCTCTGAAAAACTAGGTAAAAGCAAGAGCTGAATATTGCTCTTTCTTTCTCCTTCTTGTCAGTTTCATCAGAACTACCTTCAAATTGGTCTTTGCTGATCCCTAGTTAATAGGATTAAAAAACTTCTAAAAATAGCTTAGTATTAGATACATACACATAAGGAAACTAATATGATATGACTTACACCCACCCAGTGACAATTCTCATAGCACTTACTATACAAAATTGCATGGACAAGAAGGGTAAAATACTCTATCATTAGAAGAAATTACCATATATGCTCAGACTAACACATGACTAAAATAAGTTCCTCTTTCCGAGTCACTCCCACAAACCTAAAACATGGAAGAAACTTAAATTATGAACTTGTAGAAAATAGTCATAAACTGACAGTGTGATTTGGTCAGAAGGCACTTCTAGAGGTATGTAGTCCAGACTTCCCTCCCCTCTGCTCCCACACTCAACACAGAAACAGCTTAGATCACATAGCTGGTCTTTGCCTAGATGAGATTTGAGTATTTCCAAGACTGGACAATCTCTCTGTGACACTTGTTCCTGTGTTTGATCACCTGATGGTGACCTTTTACTCTTAATATTTAATCATAATTGCCTTTCTTGCAACTTATGACCAGGGCTTTTTGTCCTTTCTCCGTGCATCTGCAAATTAATCCATCTCATTTATAGCCTTCCTTTAAGTGACTGTAGTGAACACTAAGTGTATCTTCTCCAGTTTAATCCAAATCAGTTGACTTCAGCTTCTGTCATGTTTTCAACCCCGCTGACCATCTTATCTTGGCAGTATCTTGGGGACTCACTTCAGTATGTCCATTTTTTCTTGCACCGGGGAGCCCAAAATTAAATTAGAAATATAGCTAGTAGAATATCTATTTCAGATTTTTTTTTCTGAATGTGAAAATTTCACTTCAGTAGCGGAATACAGTCCCTTTGATATTGCTTGTCACTTATAGTTACCAACCAAGATTGTCTATTTAGTCTGTAAAGAATCTTAGCCCTTATCCATCCATATGAGTCTGGATAGCACAGGTCTTCTGTCATCTTCTGTCCTCAAACCATGACATCTTCCCAGGTGCATTTCAAGGAGGATCCTAAAATAGGAGTCAAATCAACTACAACACCTTCTGTCCTCTCCTATGTGCCAAAGAGCACACACAAAGAAAGGAATTCCTGTCATCTTTTTCTGATATAAAACTTAGATTCTCATATTGCAATCGTATCTTCTTTATACAATCAAAGGAGAAAAGTACATTTTCATGGAAAGTTAAAATTAGTGTGTTCACTTTACTATGTTTGAGCTAAGGATCTTGGGACAGGCACAGAAATTACATTCTCCTACATAGATGGTTATGTCTAATAAGCCTCTAATAAGTCTAGTTAATGGAGGATGATTTTTTTTTGCCAAATATTAACAAAAAATGTAGTAAACTTAAAAATATAAATATTCTGGATGATGAAAAGGCAAACATATACAAATATGGACTTAAACAAACATTCTGCCATAGAAGTATTTTTATCCAGCCTGTCACTGATCAAGTATTGAAACTGTGTATTTAACGTCTTCTTTCCAAAGGGCTTTAAATACTAGCTATAAGAAATTTGTAAGCATAAGTCTACAAGGTACTCTAAGGCTGAAGGATATGAAAGGACTTTAAGACAAGAATATATTCTATCTCTCACCTTTGGAGATAACAGTTAACAGAAGAGGAGATTGACCCACCAGCCAAGTAAGTAAGGCACCTATGCAACAGGGCAGAGCTCTAGGTCTCCCTGCCCCAATGGTTGCTCATGACTTACACAATTACAGAGTGGTGACACAAAACAATGTCCTCCTGCCTTATGTCTATGACACTTTCCAGAGTGACGAACTTTAAAATTTCTTGACAGAAGCAAAATTTAAAGTTGGTCTATACCAGAAACTGGATTGTTAACTGAAGAGAGTCCTGCTACTGTTATCATGTCTACACTTTTGGCTCAAAAGTACATCTAAAGAAAATACACAAAGCCAACCTCATATTACTAAATCACTTGAATATACCAGTGCTGGAACTGTCTATGACTTATATTCTTAAATACAGTCTTAGTTGTTAGGTGGTTTAGTTAGTTTCCATTCAATTCTTAATAATTTTCAATTTCATTTTTAAAAGCTAACTATGACAGATAGGTGGGAAAAAAACACCCACATCAATAAATACTAATCTCAAACTCTTTTTCACAAGAAACAGTAGTCTCCTCACACTTCACTGCTTTTACAGCCCTTATTGAGAGAACTGAGAATTCAGTCTGTTTGATTTATAATTGGAAATCATAAACTATAACATTTACCTGCTGTTCATATACACAAATGAAATGATACAAGGCAGTTTCATCACTCAACATAATAATTGGCATGAACCAGCTCTGGTATGCAGCACTCAGATCCCTAAGGTCCACTAACAAGTAGCTGTAACTACATGCAGCTGTAGAGGAAAACAAGGGAAAAACAACACAGCATTTTTCATATCACTGTTGTTGTGATTAATTCATTTGGGAGAAGGAGAGAATTCTGCCTTGGGTTTTGTCCTGATAGTACAGATGTTACTGTAAAGTGAAGATGACCCCACTGATGTCAAGGTCTCACACTAACCTGCAAATGATACTGGAGAATAAACCAGAATAGCAACATTCTTTATCTAAGAAAAAGGGTGAAAATTAATGTAAGTGATCTCATAATGATCTACCTATTTGGAATGTAAATTGCACTATTGGAATTTGGTACTTCAGTATACAGAAATTCTAGGCCTCTTTATGTGTTTTTACCCTACCAAACTTTGAAAAATAATTCAAATTAAGTCTCCAACTCATTGTTAATTCTTGCTTAAGTGGAGAAAGAATGCAATTCAATGGAATATTTAGGCATGTATATGACTTGAAACATAACACTGAAGTCCATTCACACTGAAGCTATTGTACTTTAATATTCCCTGTAAAAAAAAAACAACAAAAAAACCCCATAACAAGCCCAAAACCCAAACTGTGGTTACTCTCACCTGAAACACTGAACATACTCATGAAATTAGAGAACTCACTGATTATGCTGCATTCCTGTGACTTATTGGTCCTTGGTAGGGCTTGTGCGTAAGAGTGCCATAGAGTAGTGCATGCAGAAAATAAGGGTACATAAATAAAGAAAAGATGTAGCCCTTCTAAGATATTCTTTTCCCTTTCCCCAGTGCTATTGAAATATAAGCAATTCAAATGATCATTTTTCTGAAGTTTTACCATTTTTCAGCTGAAATAGGAAATAGTTGAGATTTTTTTGAATAAGGAAATTTTTGGGTGGATATTTGAACAAAAAAGGTATGTGTAGTGATACGGAAAAACAAATATCTGTATTGCCTCTCTTAAGATGTACGGTAGATGATGTGATACAACTTGATTCCTCTCTGTAATTAGCATAGCTTTTAAGCTTGGAACTATGTGTGACTACTCATGCGTTAAATATGGGAGTGATTTGCTCGCTTGAAAACTGATAGCAACAGATGTGGTTTTCACACAGACCTGTGGTATGCAAACATCAGTTAACATATTGTCTCCTCTCTTTTCCACAAAGAAAAATGCCATTCAGTTCTACAGGAAGAAACTGTTGCCCATGGTCTTAGATTCTATCACCCGGGAAGGAAAAAAATTTCTGCTCCGAGATTTCTGTCACGAAAGATATACTACATAAACTTCCTGCATATCAAATAACCATCTCTAATTTTAGTGTAATTTGTAAAAAGTTATAACAGAAAAGATAGACACATAGCAGTGATTCATGTAAAAGTAAGTTAATCATACTTTAGGGAAAAAAACAATAATATCAAATGGTGGCTTTCTAAGGTAACCTTTTCTAGACCATTGTGCTCTGTAGTTTATTTATGGTATAATGATAGGAGGAACACGCAAAAAGGTGAACTCACAGATGAAGACCAAATTAAGACTGTGCTATGAAATTAATCCAAACTCTTTGTAAATGCATATGCATTCTTGTAGGTCTATGGAATAGTCTCTGCTAAGAAGTTCAGCATTTATGTAAAATTGTTAACGGCATCTTTGCATAATTCCAGCTATTTCCTTTGCTACATGCAGGAAAATGCTGTAATTTCTGATATCACTTTGTAGTAAGATCAGATAAATGTTGACCTTTTTACCCAACTAGTATACTGAAGACAAACATAAAAGTAAACATAATGATGACAAGGCTTTCTTTTGTTGGGAGGAAATACAAGTGGCTGCTTTTGTTGTCTGTGTATCTAAACTCAGGCTTGTCTAGGGACTTGTTTTCATACAGCAGAAAAACTATTCTTGACCTTTCAAACCACTGTGGCAAAAGTACTCTATAACCAGATGTGGGTCAGTGACACTACAATAGAGAAGGGATGGCTGTCATTTACAAAGCTCTTTTTCTTTTATGTTTAACATGTAGTGACCTGAGGTCTGTATTTTTAAAGGCGGTTTGGTAATTAGACCTAGCTATCTCAACAATTATTTTTATATATAACAACTTAAAAGAGTGAAAAACCACTAAGAGCAATGACAAGCAATTATTTTAAAAAGAAAACCACATATGTCTTAGGTGACAAAAAAGGGTTCCTTTGTTTGTCCTTGTCTTTTAATCTGAAATCATGTATTAAATATGCCCTAAAATACTTATTTTAGAGCTTCTGAAAATCATATGCTCTATAGAAAGGTGGCATTTATAATTCTTGCAGTGATTCCAAATCAATTGTATCCTGGGCTGCATCAAAAGAAGTGTGACCAGCAAGTCATGGGAGGGGATTGTCCCCCTCTACTTTGTGCTCATGAGACCCCACCTGGAGTACTGTGTCCAGCTCTGGAGTCCTCAACAAAGAAAGGACATAGAATTGTTAGAACGGGTCCAGTGGAGGGCCACAAAGATGATTAGATGGATGGAGCACCTCTCCTATGAGGACAGGCTGAGAGAGCTGGGGCTGTTCAGCCTGGAGAAGAGAAGGCTCCAGGGAGACCTTCTAGCAGCCTTCCAGTATCTGAAGGGAGCCTACAGGAGAGCAGGAGAGGGACTTTTTGTCAGAAAGTGTAGTGATAGGACAAGGGGTAACTGGAAGAGGGGAGATTTAGATTGGATATTAGGAAGAAATTCTTTCCTGTGAGGGTGGAGAGGCACTGGAACATGTTGCCCAGAGAAGTTGTGGATGCCCCATCCCTGGGAGTGTTCAAGGCCAGGCTGGACGGGGCTTTGAGCAACGTGGTCTAGTGGGAGGTGTCCCTGCCCATGGCAGAGGAGGGGAACTCGATGATCTTTGAGGTCCGTTCCAACTCTAACCATTCTATGATTCTATGATTCATAAACCATCTTGATGATATTCACAATGCCTAATGTAATTTTTACCCAGATCACTCTGACTAATTCTGCCTACATTGGGACTCTGCCACCTCAAACTGTACTAGGCTCTAGACAAGCATTGGATAGGTTACTCCCCATCATGATCTAATCCTGTAGGTATCTAAACATACTAGATACTTTCTCACCTGTTCTGAAGCATCTCATGACACCTAATTTCATTTGCCTTAGAATGCCCAGAAGGACCCTAATCTCTGATCATAACATCTCTAATCTGGTGCTTCACTGTTTCCAGCCTGGATATCTGTCAACATTCAGTGATGCCAAAGAGTTAACAGTGCTTATCATCAGGATTGGAAAGTTTCAATTCCTGTGGATGCCTACTGTTCAGGCTGCCAACCCCATATTCAGTCAAATAAAATCCATGCCTAACTTTGTGCATTGGATAACCTACAGAGTCACTCCATACCTTGGGTTATGCTAGGAAAATTCAGGCATTCTATTTAAGGATCACTTTTTCTTCTCCCAAGTTTTAGACATTCCATCCTTAAAATAATGTTTAACTCTAAGACCTTCATATCTTAAGATACCTAAAGTAGTCATAGTAAATCTAGTCCTCTTTTACCCTTTATCTCAGGATAGCAACAACTATTGGTCTCTGAATTTTTGAGTTTCTGGAAGGTTATTTCAAATCTTTGTAATTAATAAAGAATTTATAAACAATATTTTTTTACTATGACCCCCACAAAAAAATCTCATTGAATGATTTATATAAATACTTGGTTTTCTGTGGCTCTTCTAAAGAAATTAAAATTCACTCTATTTGTTAGTTATTATGAAACTGTGAAAGTAATGGGTTCTGCGAGAATGCTTTGCTAGCAATTCATGCTTCAACTTCTTGTTGCACCTCATAAAGGTGATGGTTTTCTTTTCCTTTAAAGGCTTTATATTTGTAGGTTTGCTATGAATCTAAAGTTTTTTTGGCAGTACAACTGGTTATTTTCCTACTCAGCTGGCCATTACTGCTGAATTAATTTACTGGTTTGAATTTTCTACTGTCCTTAAAGGAAATGCCATATTCTCATTATATCCTTCCATTATACTAAACATACTGCCATCATTTAGGTTATGTCTGGCTGTAATGACATTTAGTGACATTTCCCGTTGCTATTACAGTTAGTTATCTACTCATGGTCACAGTCTGCTTTTTTTATATCTCCAGGGTGGTTTTAATAAAGCTGTGTGGGGACAATGGCTCTATCAGCATTTCTACATAAGTCTTACACAAATTATACCAAAGATCTGAAGAATTTTTCCACTGTCTTGTATACATTTATTGATTCATTTATGCAACACTCATGAATATAATTTTCTTTAAAGCCATTGGGTAGGGTTAGCTTTGTCATGCAAATCAAACTTAACTGTCCTTCTTTGTAAGTGTAGCTTGCTTGAGAGAATGTATTTTTACGATTTGGTAATTTATGGGGTTTTTTATAAAATAAATATCTTCTAAACAAGTGAAAAACTACCAGACTTATTGAAACAGCAATGACCGTTAAATTCAGCTGTGCCTGCCTGCTAGATCCTGTCACATAAAGTCATATTTGCCATTAAGTCATATTTGTTTCCATACACAAGCACACGAACTTATCCAACTGGTTTGATTTGTCTGAAATTTTAAAGAGGGAATGCTTTCTTGAAAACATATGAAAATCTAATAAGTAAGCTCCAAATACCAGTTACAACTTTGTGGTTTTTGTTAAACTCATTTGAAAGTAAATGAAACAATCAAAATAAGAGTGAAAGTTCAACCAGAAAAAAATGGAATTTATTAAGCATCTTTTTCTCTAGACTACACATGTAAAACAACTGAGCTATATTTGACTAACTGTAGCTTAGGACTGTCAGTGATGTATTTCCCTGGCATTCCTCAGCTGCCAGTAGTGGAAGGCACAATGGGTCTTAGGGATAGGGCATTGGATTTTGTCTCAAGATACCTTGCTATTCTTCCTGGCCTTGGTAACAATCTACTGTGTGATACAGAGTAAATTACTCCACCTCTTTCTCCCAGTGTCATGTGGATAGTGATATAAAGCATTTTGAGATCTAAAGTTCTTTGAGTTAAATGGTACTATCATTTATTATTTATTCTCTGCTCTTCTGTGAGAGCTTTTTTTAAGACATTCTGTGCCAACTAATGTACATTTTTTCCAAGGCAAGCAATCCACATTTGTCTGAGAGTCAGGCTGTGAGTACAATGAGAGACAGCTTTTTTTCATCTTGTTTCCATAGTGTTCCTGCACAGATAAGTTTCCTACATGAAAATTATGAGCTGATCAGGTACACAAGTGTATGGGTTTCCAACAGGGAAACACAATCTCAGCATTTATTTCTATGCATTTCTAATGCATCATTATTCAAGGCTGAATATGATCTGCTTGGCTAAGCTGAAGCCTCTTTGAAGTTCATTCAGACCAACTACAACATTATGGTAACATGTTGACTGGTGCAGACTGGAAGACATCTTCTACCTGTAGCTGACACTGTAAATACTGCCATGTTGAAGATTTTCTCTATCAGGCATGGGCTACAAACAGTCTTTGGGAAAAAAAAAAAAAAAAAAAAAATTAGCTTTTTTTCCAATGTTATTCTATACTGGATTTTAGATTTTCTTTGTTTGCCAGCCCCAGCTGTTGTTTTTATTAGCTTTCCTTAAAAGCTGGCAATAACACCATGAGGCTCTTTCATAGCTTTTTTCTTTGAGTCTTTACGCCCACACAGCTGTAGTAAATGTGATGGGTTCTATTTGTGTGACAGTTTAGTTAGCAACAGAAACAGTTCAAAATTTGGAGGTATACCAAGAAAAAATTTCACCTCCATTTGGCCCGTTTATGGACAAAAGTGATTTTAAAGTGATACCTGGGCTCAAGGATATGCCTCTAAAAAGCCTCATGCAAGAACTCAAACACTATTTGCTTATTTTCCATCACGCAGATCACCATGATGACATGATATAGAGCTCTCCAAGAAGGCCATACTACCTTGGGTTTTTCAAGATGTTGACTATGGATCCAGGTTTACCATAGTTTGGAAAGTGGGCTTGGAGTGTGTTCAGCATGAGCTTACACCTGCCTGCAAATGAGTTACAAATAATTCCCTGCCTCAAAGTTCTCCTGTAAATGGTTGCTGGCAGGCTTGCTGGTAAGGCTCCTGGGAAAGGTACTTGCCAAAGGTGGAGCTGGGAAAGGTAGGGGACCACCCTGACACAATCTGCAGCACTACAAAAATGGTACCAAGTGTTGCTGCTTGCAGGCTGGCAAGCAGAGCAGCTCCAAATCAGGAGGGCTGAAGAGAAGCTTAACGCAGAAATCACTTGGGCACAACACCTACTCCTCTTAGAATTCATACTGCTGTACCTCATCTTTCTTCCTTGAACAAACCACTGTGAGCAGGAACAGGTCATTCAGCTTATAGGCACACTGCAGTCTGAGCTTCTTTGCTGCAATTACTACCTCTAGTGTCAGCTACCACTTAATTCCAGTCATGTTGTTTGGTTGTGCTGAAATCCATCATTAAGATCTTTAAAGTTCCAAACACTTTTTTTTTTTTTTATCCCAGTCTCCTAGAAAGTTAAAAAGCAGTAAAAAAAAGAATAAAATAAAAAGAAAAAATAATGCTACTGCTCTTTCGTAATAGCTGCAGCTCTAGCAATTCTGGAAAGTTTGTTCGCATAATTTAAGAGAGAATACTAAAAAAGGATAGAAAAGAAGATGGATGAGGAAAGGCTTACAAGAGAGAATAACGATTTTACAAGTAGCAAGTATATCAGGTATGCAAAGAATTGATGTTACCAGAAGAACTGATTGTTTGTTCTGTTATAGAGACAGAATTATAGAAGTAACAGATAAGAGAAAGTAGCAAATGTGATCTGTTTCAGTAAGGATACCATATCACTGACAAAAGGTTAGAGTGTGAATAGGCCTACAAGGCCAGGTGTTAGAAATTACTGCTCATTCCAAAGTGGTATCACTTCAGAGGTTTCATGGCCAATAGTCCCCATTAAAAATAGGAAACAAAAAACCAAAACCAAAACCGACCCAGAGGTAAAGACTGAGGCTTATCCTGCCCTGGCCCCATGGACAGTATTTACAATACCAGGGAAGGTGTGTCTGTGGACCTAAATATTATGAAGAAATGTATCTAAAAGGAATTTAAATAAGAAAAAAAAAATCTTAAATCAAAAGCAGATGGAGAGCATTCACATTTTAGAGTAACTGTATCTAATCCTCAAGCTATGACATAAAATCGTACGTGTTGACAGCGGATACCTGATTAGCTGCTTCTCTTTATTCCTATTGTTTCATACTGGCTAGGACAGAACAAAGAGACTCCTAATTTTTACTATAAGTAATAGCTTCTTGGTCCCAGTGTGAGATCCTGACTCATCATCAACATTTTGTTTCCCGGAATTTCTGTTGTTCATATATGTAATTAATAAACATAATGTTACTGCATTTAGTTGCTATAGAAACCATTATTTCTTTAGTTTCTCCTGAGGATTCTGAGCAAATCTGCAGAAAGTTTGACCCAACTTTGTCACCCTTTAACAGTCTTGAATGAAATGAGTTATGACTCCTGGGAGGAATGCTTGAATGTCTATGAGCAAAGTTCTATAAATCTACATAGTAATTTGTCCCTATAGACTTACCAAATATAGTCTCAAGCCTTAAAAATTATATCACCCAGAGGAATGCTATTTAAGCTTTTTTTTCGTGGCATTAAAACAATCAGCGTTGATAATTTAAATGTAGTTTGCTTGAACTCCCTGCTAATTTGACCATACTGTAAAGTGCAGAGAGTTAGTTAGAATAAATAAGGTAAGGACAAATAATATGGAAAAGTCAGGGCTGGACACAACTTATCTTCCCTGAAACAACACATACAAGAGTCTCAGCAATAATGCAGGTACTTTATTCATGTAGCACCCTCCAACGCTGTGAATGTTATAAATGTCTGGTCCACACCAGCATTTGAGCAATAAGAAGTTTTGCAAGCAGTTAAATTTTAAAATATAAGTGAGATTTTAAAAGTATATATGGTAGAAAACACATATGTCAAAGTTTGTACAGTGCACAAAGATAATACAATATGATGGGGAAGACGAGAGAAGAACCAACGGCTGTGAGAGTGACAGGGAAAGGCAGTTTAAGGTATAAGCCATCATCACAGACTGGAACATGGGTGTATCTCTTCCAAATTAATATTAACCTTGCTCATATTCAATAAATCTTTAGACACACTGTACAACTTTAATTTGAGGGAATGAGAACATCTCCCAGACCACTGTAATACTCACAGTGCCTAAATTAGTGCACAATTGCAAGATGTGTATTGGAGTACCAAAATACTGAACTACTGAGAAACATGAAGAGCTGAGAGTTCCTTTCACTGTGGCCATGTTCTGAACAAAAGTACAATGCGGAATTATTCTGTGGCACCCGATCTCACAGAGAAGACCTATTTCATAGTATCTCTAGTGAAAGGTATGTGACAGAACCACAATTTCTGCATCTGGGTGAGACTTATGCATGAGAGAATCACACAGCTGTTCAGTATGATGATAATAGTAAGAAATCAAAATGTAAGTTCCTATTGAGTTAGTAGCAGCTGAGGAAGGGGCTGTATAGAGATACTTGCCTCAGCCTGTGTCCTGCTTTGGGCACTCTGTACATATTAGCCTGGATTTTGGAGCAGAATCCACCTCTTCCCCCATATTTTAAAAGCAAAAAGTTTTACATTTAGTAAGTACCCCCAGAATCAGTCTCTGTTTGTACAACCCCACCATATTATGGCCATGCAAATTTATTTAGGAGTCATCAGAGTTCTTTAAGTAAAAGAACTGATGGATAATATTCTCCTGGACACTATTAACACATGTTAATAAAAAGAAGTCATAACAATAAAAAGGAAAATGCCATCCTTACAAAAGCTTTATCCTTTTTTTATTCCTCTGTCTTTCCTCTAAAATGAGATCTTGACAGAGGAGACTATTTGAGTATTGCTCTTAATGGGCTCTCAAATATGCTATTATTAGGAAATGTAATGAAGTTCCTCCCTTGTGTCCAATTCACTTTTATTTGTTTATTTTAAGAATGCAGAAAGGGCTGAATTTTTTGCCCCTTTGAACTTTATGGCATAATGGATCATTTCCTCTAATTGTTTTCTTTTTTTTTTTTTTTTATTTTTTTTTATTTACAAAAAGAGGATGACTTAGTAGACATTCTGTAAAGACCCAGGGATGTCATTATGTCTATTGCTATTCATAATTGGATATCTCCATGTAATTTAAAACTATTAATGAATAAAATATAAGAGTATTCTCTCCACACAAGTAAACAAAACATTTTTACAAGATGATAGGGTTATTTTCATCTCTTCAGAGAACAGTTAATATTTTCTGATGAAAATATCCATTGTGTTTCTTCAGGGTATTTAGTAACAAGGGTGAGAGAAAAGGAAAGACAGTGGAAGAGTTCGAGGCATGATATCGATTTTACATGAGAAGAGTCAATATTTTTAGACTCAATGATACTGACAGAATACAGAATTCTAGAGGTTTTTCTTTTTTCTTTTTCTTTTTTTTTTTTAACATTCTTTTAGTAATGGTATGACCTGTCTCTATGAATTTTCTCATGTTTCACATCTTGCATATATCTTTATGACATTGCAAAAGCAAAGTAAATTGTGTGCACCTGTGCTCAATGACACAATAGCACTAAAAAGCTCCCTAAGATTATCTCTGTCAACAGAAGGAAAAAGCATGAAATAAATGTGGTGTTCATATTTTGTTATGGCCAACTATGATGTGTATGTCAGATACATACACTATGACAGCTACTGATATCAGCAAAATCGCACATCTTAGTTCAAATTTCCATGTGCCTTTAAAAAGCTTGCAGAGTGCTTTCCACCTCTGCTTTGGGAAGATAATTCAGCCTTTCAGAATTACTTACTTTTCCCACTTTCTTACCATAAGACATTATTTTGTTACATATTAATGTAATAATTTGATGAAATGGACATAACAGAAGTAGTAGTGAGCAGAAGTGTCATTATGTAGCCTCAAAGCTTTACCGACCTGTAGCTGGGAACATGAGGAATGCAAAACTGAACACAAGCAATGCTTGTATTCCTTCAATCATAGGTTAGATACATGGTTTATTTCCACATATATCTAAAATAGCTTAAAGCTATTCTATGCTTAACTCCTGTACAACACTGCTAGCATAATAAGGCTGTCAGGAGAAGATATACTAAAATTTTCCCCATGCCCTCCTGCAGTGTTCTTTCCATAGAGAAAAAATTATGTCATCCAAGGTTTGCAGAGAAAATCTTCAGAAGTACATGAAAGTGTGTTGACTGTTCTGCGATACCACAGTTGTTCAAATCAACTGGAGAATATCTGGGAATGAGATCCCACATCAATTATAGGTTACTTGCTATTGAGCAGCACCAACAGAAGCATTCTTTGAAGAGGTATGAATGGTCTTGAAAGAAAAGGTATAAATCCCTATCCCTTTTGAGGGATTCAGAGGTAAATACTTAAAATCTATAAGGTGACAGTTTTAAGTCAAAACTGCCTTCCCAGAAAATTCCATGCATAATAATTACACAGTGACTGAACTCCATTTTGCTCTCCCTGCTTATTTGGGGCTATGGATTCCAATGGATTCATATGGATTCAATGTTCAGGGTTACCATGTCAAAGATGTTTTGTAAATCCCACACCTTTTAAATAAAAAGAAAAGACAGTTGTACAAGAAAAGCTCCACAAACAGTGCTTAGAAGAAATTCTATGATCATTGAAAGTGAATGGGAAAATAGTAGACAAGATTTCAAATGTAGGTAGGAATGCAGTTATACAAAAACTTTAAAATGAAGCTGAAAGGCTTGAAATTCCTACAAAAAGAAACCCCAAGGGGAGTGGGGAATTATTTAAATTAGGACATGATGTAATCTATGTAAATCTGAGTAGAATAGAGATGCTGGGATGATTAGTTATTAAAATAAATTGTTATTTCCTCCAGTAAAGCAAATTACTTAAATCCAAAATGAGATACAAGCCAGGCACATTACTGAAATAATACCAAGGAATTTTCTCTTAAACGGTGACAGTTTTCTCTTCATAATTATAAAGTGCTTTTTAAGAAAACATTCTTTTTAATACTAGAACATTGGGACATGTCCCATTTCACGTGTTCACATAATCTAGAGGAATGAATAACACAGAATCAGGCCAGTAATTGACTGATGAAAAAGGAAAAGGCAAAGAAAAGTCATAAATATTCCAGCATGATACCAAATGAAAGTGTTTGGGGTCAAGTCTCTCCCAGTATGGAAGCTTAAGTCATTGATGTGTTTTACTCTGTGGGGCACTTTGGTGTTGTCTCTGGTTGGACTTAATGAAGGAGTCGAACTGTGTGATCAAGTGCAAAATAAGAAGACCAACTCATAAACAGAAAACAAATATATTTCTCTTCCTTTTGATTGTCAATTAGATTAATATTTACCTTGCTTTGTGGAAAAATTAATAATATTAAAATGCAGATTGTTCTCTTCTTTAGTTAATTCATTTTTTCAAATGAATGAGGCCAAGAACAAGGTCAAGATATATTTTAACTGTGTAATTCCGAGGAAAAATCGGGAAGCCAGATTTATCTCTAGTCACAGATATTAGGGGTCCTGAGAAAAATTACATGGACTCTAGGATCTTGTGTGGGGAGAAGTGTTATTCACACTGCACTCGGGGTGAAGTTGAATCTTGTTTTGAAGTTCTCTTGTTTTCCATCCTCCAGCTTCCTCCTTCTGTATCCTTCTTGCTCTTTTCTTTCGCTTCCTTATCTCTTTCTCTGGGGAAGCCTCTCTTAAAATTAAACCTCTCTTAAACTTATAACATAAACAAAAACTCCATGGATCCAAACTCCTTGCTTTTCTCCTTATCTTTAGCTATATGCCAGTTTGCCCAAACTATTTCTCTAAATATTCTAATGTAACCTAACTTATAATTAGACTAAAATATTTAATGTTATCATCTGATGACCCAAAAAAAAAAAAAAAATTATTTAAAATTAAAATATAAAAATACAGAAAAGCACAGGTTAATTTGAAGGTGAGGATTCTTTGCTTGTTACCTGTGAAGATATTCGAGGTAGAAAGAACCTCCAGTTTTCTGCCTTTTAAAAATACTTGCTAAATCTTTTCTTTCAGAGTATCTTAGAATGTATAAACTTTGGTGTCAGGAAGGTAAAAAAAATGTTTAAACCATGCCACCTTCAGAAAATTGAATCTGGTATATGTGATACATGAAAACATTCAGCTCAAAATTTTTCAACTGAATACAGTTTTATTTTCTCATTTATACTTTACCATTGATCAACAAAACAGTTAAATGATCTTCAGATCCATCTTAATATCTCCAAAAATATTTCTGATTTATAAGAGTCTGGCTTTCTCAGGAATTACTTCGGTTTATATGCATACAACACAAAGCTTAATTTTCATGGAAATCCCTGTTGCTTCCACAAATTTTCTTTGATTTTATGGTTTTTAACTCCAGTTATTGTAAGTCTTTCATTAGTTTGATAGAGCTTATGTTAATGTAGACAAATAATTTAGTGAGCTCAAGAATTCACTGAATCACTTTCAGAAGTGACATTCAGCATGTGCCACAGCCCAAATTTTACAAAATTATAAGATTAATTTTTTTAATCTATTTGAAGTAAATGAAAGTTATCCAAAACTTACCTGAAAACTACTGCTGAATCCCACAGTCAGCACTCCTGTCTTCTTCCTAACAAGAAATAAATTCTTTCTTCTGTTCTAAGGTTAATTGAAAGGAATAATTGTTTGACTGGGAACAGTTTTCTTTTAAAGCTAGAGTCATAATAAGTTAATGAATAATAAACCAGTATACTAAACTAAACATATTAAAAGTTACTTAGCTGAGACAGATTTTTATGACTACTGGAATTTCTATTTTCTCTTCTTCTGATATTGTCTTCCAGAAACTTTTTTTACTGGTGTGACATTGAATTCTTTAACACTGAGTTTCCATTCAGAAATGTTTCCATTACAAAACATTTCTGAATGTTTTCCTTATGAAAGTGTTAATGGAGTTCAGGCAAACTGCCAAGAATTACCTCAAAGTTTCAAGGTCCCCTTTTCTGTGTGGCATAACTGGAATGGCTCAAAGCCCATGGGACACTACAAACAATTTTACTAGTATTCTTGGCTGTTCACCAAAATAGAGCCTTTGTTTTCTATCCCGAGAACTTTCCCAACAACAAATTATTTTCAGCTATGGCTTTTCATCAGCACTACAAAGAGAGATTAAAATATAAAACTGTGGGTTGTTGAATATGTCCATGGCCATTCATGTCACCTTTCAAAGTTTAGTTACCTTTAAGGCAAATACGTAGTAAACAATATCAAAATTATTATGACTAGTGGACTAGATTTCCCTCTTGTTCATCGATTACTCAGCATTATGTCCCTGTAAGCTGTGCCTGTATCAGCAGTCACATTTGATAGCAGACTTCAAGACTTTGATAGATAGATGGGTGAAACATGAAGGTCTAAAACATTTTGAAGGCTTTGGACTTGTAAACAGTTCCAGCATGCAGCATAAAATAGGATATTTGTTTAAAGTCTCACTGGATTCAAGACATTCTTCTCATGCATGATTTGGTCTGGGGCACAGCTCTGCATGAATAGCACCCTACTTACACATGCCCGAGGACACTTGCTTTCAATCTCAGCAATGACCATGCAGCATGCAACAAACTTACAGACCGCTCTGCTTCTGATTTTTCTTCAAAATAAAAATGATTTCACAGCAGCTGTCCTAAAGGACGTATTATTACCTCATCATTTGAAGTGGTTTATAAACTGGGGGGACAGAACTTCCTTTCTCCTTTTCTCACAGATACATACAGACATGCCCAGACAGTCACAAGATCAGTATCTGTTAATTTAAACTTCTGAACAGGTTGGGTTTTTTTAACCTAAAATCTAAATCTATCCTTCTGAATTTCAGAAAAAACAATGAGCTAGAGGAGGACCAGGTGTTTCAGTACTGGTATCAAGGTGACTTTTTAAGCCCTAGAGAAGGATGTTCTATCTCCCTAATTTAAGAATTTAAACCTAACTGAACTAGATTTTCTTGTGAATGCTTCAAAGACATTGAATGATATATCTATTAATATTTAAGAAATGGAGATAACTTTATTTGTCTTTACTAGACACATACAATTTGAGTTATGGTAGATACCTATTTTGAACTGAATCATATACCCTTTTTTCCCAAGATGAGGTGAGTGGAAATCAGGAAACATTTCTGCAGCAGGAGTTGTAATGAATCCAAGAAGCTGGTTGTTTACATGAAACAAATATTTGAATGAAAGAATGTCTTAGAGAATCAATCTACTTCAACTTGCATGAAAAGTCAAGAGATGCAACTCTTGACTTTTTTTTGACACTAAGTTACTGCCTTATTTTTTTTCTCAAGACGAGAGAATAAAAAGTGCTTGTGAAAGAGGACACAGGTATTTAGATTCAGTGCTGAGAATGAGAAGCTTCTAGAGCTGTTCCTCTGATATCTTGTCATCCTGCCACCTGAGAATGACAATCTGATAGTATGCAGCAAGAGGCAAGGAAATTTCACTTTGAAAACATCAGCAGCCCTTGTTCATCTGTTAATTAAAGCAATCTGCCAGTGTTCCTCTTAGGCGTGCAATGAATCAGTGCTAAGCTAACGTGACACATTTTCACTGTTGCTGTAATAGAATTGAAAGTAACACATTTATTTGTCAGGTGGCAGCAATCTACACTTCCTTGTCTGATGAGGGAGTTTGATTGTCACACTATCACCGTCTGTTCTAGGTATGACAAACTGAAGATTTTCAATCTGTTTCAGCAATGTTATAAAACAGCACATAGACTACATGTTTCTGCTGGACTGATCAAGCACTATTAGTGCCTTGGATTTGGCTAGCAGTAATTTTGTTCTAAATTGCTACAGAAATGGAGAGCAACAGTTGCTGGCAATAAATCTGCACGAAAGAAAAGATTTCTTTGCTTTGAAAATCTTCATTCACCATGCAGGATTTCACATCAATTTTTATTTCATCTTTAAAGTAGGGATCATGTTCTTGACATTTTTTTTTATTCTCAATTATAAGAGATGGTATAAAAAAGTATTAGCATTTCCTGAATAATGACAAGAATTTAACTTCAGAAACCTACATTAGGTGTCTTTACTTCTTATTGTTAATCTTCAGAGAGCTCTGAACCAAGACAATTTCAAGTTCAGCCTGTTTCCCAAAAATCAAGTACTTCAAAGCCTGAAATAAGGAAAATATGAACATAGAATACAACATATAAACAAAAAAAAAACCCATGCGATATGAACATTAAGTTTATTAGACAATAATTTAATAAACTGAACAGAATGACTGAAGATGGAAGTTCTAAGATAATAAGCAATATGTCAAGGCCCTTAGTGTACCAACCACCTCTGCAACTTTTTCCCTTACCCAGGGATTTGGTTACCTGTCTTCCAGGGCAGCACTGGGATAAGATAGTTGTCCAACCTTGGATCAGGCTTTTGTGAAAATGAGTAAGGTTGTGGGAAAGAACTTTAAGAAGCCTTGTGGAGTTCCAGTGCATTGGCTTAAGAGCTGCATTATGTCATAGGCCCTTGCCCCTGTCTGAGCTACATTGCTGTATGCCAAATATCTTGCTGACTCTGACCTTGCTTTGCTGGCACTGGATTTCAAACCTCAACTGTGTTTGTCTGTCACTAGGCTTTTGTTTGACTTTGTTTTGGTCCCCAAACCTGCCTTGCTTTTCTTACGTAGGTGTTGTGGGACTGTGTCCAAGGTTGGCAGGATGACTGCCTGCTTTGCTGTCACCCTGGGCTCCCAGCTCTTGATCCTGTGCAGAATACCTTGTTCTTGTTGCTATCTGGTGTGTTAGGGGGTTGCCAACCTGCTACGGATGATGCTTGCACAGGTTTCACATGCAGAACTCTCTCTGTAGGAGCAAAGCAGATCCACCAGCAAGTGGAAAACACCTCATGAACAGGAAATCAGCATCAGCAGAGAACTGTCAGAGAGCTAAGCTGCTGTAGTCTGCAAACACTAATGAAGAAGAGCATTAGTACAGATGACAAGTACTGGAGCTCAGCTCAGTCAGTGGGTCTTAGCTTACTGCTTTTAAAGGAATTCAGACTCTGTCTATTCCTTGAAAGGAAATGATATAAAAATTCATATGAGTAATTTTTCAAGATATAGCCAGAAATCTTTAGAAAAATAGCACCCTTAAAAAGTAAAGCTAATCCTCTTAAGAGATTTTACCTTTTATAAACTTCAAACATAATTTCCTTACGATTGTTAACAGAAGTGCCAGCATACTTTGGTTATTCTTACATTTAGAATAAATACTCTATAATTATCATAGATTGTTGTGCATATGTGGTAAAGGATATCACCGCTTTGCACAAAAATATAATGTGACTTTTATACAAGGCGGATTTATAAAAATAGCATAAATGCTGACGGTAAAAAGGACAGAAAAATAAGTCAGTTCTCAGCACATCTTTGCAAAATGATCTCATGGAGTGAAATCTTGGAAGTTCATAGACAATGAATCATAACTAGTACTTTGCATGTAAAACTGAGGGATAAACAAGAAAATAACCCTTACAAGAATTAAATCATACAATGAGATGTGAAAACATCCATGTTAAAATATTGTGAATGTTTCAATTTAAATTAAGAAGAGCTAAATAACTCAAAATTAAAGATTAAACTTACCTGACTTGGTGGGGCTGGTGGTAGCAATCTTACAGGATATCTGTATTATTGTAGTGGACAGTGAAATTAATGTTTGGGATACAGCACAGAAGTTCAATAACTTACTCCAGGGATTCAAGTGAGCATGTGGTGTGCAAAATATTAATTCACAGATTTAAATCTCTAATTTGAAATCAGGTGATTTGCTATTGAGTCTAATGGGATGACTTCTACTATTTCCTCATAACTTTCAAAATTTAACCATGGCAGCAAAGAAATTAGAGATCTCAGAGTGATAGCATCCTCTTGCTGAACACTTTGCAAATACATTTAGCATCTCACTTGCCCTCAGTAGGGCTAATAAAACCAGCAGTTTTTCTAAAACACTGCTTAGTTGCATTTAACGAGAGCTCTTGTTTTGTGCTCCCGTCTAGAATCTTAATTTGTGTTAGGTAAGCCACAGAATTATATTATGCTTTTGATAAAGAATAAGATCAGAGAGTAGTATTTTTTGAGTTCTCTATGCTCAATTTCTGGCTACCTATTTGTGGAAATTAGCTTTATTAATTCTATGTAAAAAGTGAATTATTTATAATAAATTACAAGTCTTTAAAAAGGATGTATCTTTACAATGAGTCAATGCTTCAGATGGGAAACCTGATTATAAGGTTATGTGAGCTACTTCAATACTCACAGTAAGCAAGGCAAGAAAGGAGCACACAGAGTATAAAGACCGGGGTCTATAATGTAGTTGTTGAATTATTTTCCTAACTTGGTCCATCACTAAAATACACTATTGTATCTTAAATGAGTGAAAAAGTAGATTGCAGTAATTGTTTCATCAAAATATTCCACATTACTTCTAAAAGGCAAGTTTGTTATACTGTATTTTTTAGAAAACTAGAATACATCCTACCAGGTCTTTCTATAAGACAACAGACATTCAGACTGTATTTTGCATGCAACTTTATTCACTAACTAAATAATTCAATATATATATATGATTGTTTATGTGATGACTGTAAATTTATAGAATATAATCAGTCTTAAATGGAGTTAAACAGAATCATAGAATCATAGAATCACAGAATCATAGAACAGCTAGAGTTGGAAGGGACTTGGAAGATCATTGACTTCTAACCTCCCTGCCATGGGCAGGGAAACCTCCCACTAGACCAGGTTGCTCAAAGCCCCATCCAGCCTGGCCTTGAAAACTTCCAGGGATGGGGCATCCACAACTTCTCTGGGCAACCTGTTCCAGTGCCTCACCACCCTCACAGTGAAGAATTTTTTCCTAATATTCAATCTAAATCCCCCTTCTTCCAGTTTAAAATCATTAGCCCTTGTCCTATTACNAGAATCACCTCCCACGACCTGCTGGTCACACTTCTTTTGATGCAGCCCAGGATATAGTTGGCTTTCTGGGCTGCCAGCACACACTGCTGGCTCATGTTGAGCTTCTCATCCATCTAATTTCCATCAGTGAAATACAAAAAATAAATTAAAAAACATTTCAGTTGAGATGTTTGATATTTTTAGGTATCAGAGTATCATATTTAACATGAGATTATATAATTAATATTACTAATTACATATTGTATAATTACTAATTATATATTATATGATTAATGTTCCTAGTATAAACATTATAGAAGAGGAAAAAAAAAAAACAAGAAAAATTTCTAAGTACAAATTTCAGAGTTTTACAATTAAAATATTCAGAGGATTGTTTGTGAATCAATTTCTCTTTCATGGAAGATGAGAAACACTTCTTTACTTCTTTTTGTTTTGTTTTGTTTTATTTCCCAGTCTCAACTGTGTGTGTGCCAGCATCTGCAGAATTGCTGACCAGTCTTGCAAAAAGTGAGATTCATCTCTGCTCTGTGTGGTCCTTGTCCAACAAAGCTCTTGAAGGAAAAAAAGTATTGAGTTTTCTTCATTTCTCTTACACTTCAGAATATTAATCTTTTAATATTTCCTGACTCAAAAGTCCTGTCTTAAAGCAGCTAGGCTTCCTCTTATGTGGTTGTTTGCTTAGAAGAAATACCCAAGCACTAAAACAAGTTCCAGAAAAAATGACAGAATCTAGTAATCATACATCTAAGTTTAAGCAGATAACCATGACTCATTATCCAAGTCTGATAGTTTATTCTAAAATTAATTTCAAAATATAGTTGATATTATTAGCTTCGGATGTTTCCTCCTTTGAATTATAATGGACTGAATAAAAAGCTGAAATTTATATTCTGACTTTTAGATGCTTAGAGATAAGTGAGATGAATCACACCCACACATTGTTCTTAAGGTGCAGTGGAGACTGTAGAAATAGATGTAACTAATGTAGAAGTGAAAATCCTAACAGTAGTAAAATAAATGTTCTTTCTAACTCCAGAAAACTATGGCCATATATTTTCTTTTTATTTTATAATTAATATTTTCATTTAAGTAGTTTAGTTTCTTCTAAACTCATAAGTCTCTTTTGCTCTCGCTCTCTCACACTCCTCTCCTTGAAGAGAAACGTGGGGAAGAGGATCTGTTGTTCATCTCAGTAGCCAGTCTGGCCAAAACCACATCAAATTTAAAGGAAGCCCAAGCACCTTAACCTATCAGAATTCATAAGTAAAGGAGGCCAGTACACCTACTACTGAATAACACCCTTCTTTCTTTCCTCCATGTGAACGGAGTTTTGAAATACAGTGACCGAACACATTTAGATAGACATACTTAGATAGACACAATTAAGATATTTTTTTAATGGAGTGTCATGTTGTGTTGACATATTAACCTATATTATTTTCTCAAAAATACTTTTTCCAGTGCTTAAATAGAAATAGAGAGTGTATTGTACCTTATAGCTAATACTACTTAGATAATTGGCTGGCAATGACTAAATAGCTCCTGAGTCTTTGAGGAGCTTAACATCTTCTCTCTTGGGTTTCTGTAGTTATTCTCATATGTCTATAGATACAAAAATGTCATCTTTTATTCTTTCTTTCTTTTTCTACACAAATTACCCTTAAATCTACAAAGTACAGTGGTATCCTAAAGACCTTCTGCAAGATAAATCCCTCTGTTATTCTCCTAGAGGCTCAATGACACAGTGACAGCCTCGTGCCTTTCTACTGCTGCATCCCAGAGAATGAAGGATTCAGCAGATAGAATCAAGAATAGGTAAGTCATGCTGAAATCCTAACCGTATCCACAAAGGGATCTGCTGAAAGAAGTCAGGTCCAGGCCTGTTGGATTCAAAATTACTTCATTCTTCATTGCCATCTTGTGACTCAAGGCTTTCAGTAAGCCTGTTTGAGAGCTGGCTAATTGTAGTAGAATAATACCAGGGATCAGAAAAACTCTAAAGATACAGATCCTTTCAAAGGCATGGACATTCCCCCCTATTTCTTCACAATGTATATGGGCGTGGTTCTGTCTGAAGACTCTCACTTCATACACTCATAATACCAGCACTCTTGGAAACTCATAAAAACGACACATGCACATAACTGCCTGAAAGTGAGATGACACCCTTTTGGGTCTAATTTACTCCCTTGCAGAATCTGTTGCTTCTTTTTTTGCTTGGTATTCCTGCTGTTTAGTTGTAATATTGCTGCAGTAAATTTGTTATGCTCGTCTTGTTTACTTTTTCTTTCAGAAGGCACATTCCTTTTCTTCATTAATATTGAAAATTAAAAAAAAAAAAAAAGATATTATTCCTTAATATGTGTCTTCCTTCTGCAGACACTAATATCAGCAGCATCATTTCATATTTCTCTTTCCTAATGAGTTCAAACCATCTTGGTGTCTGACCCAAGCAGTTAACTATCCTGAAAGGCAAATGTTATGCTTCTGTATCTTATTTCTGTAAAGTCTTTCAGCCTTTTAGAAAAAGTTCTTTAAAAAGTAAGAATGAGATAACATTTTAAAAGCAGCAGCTTTAGCAGCATTGACCTAGAATGTTCATGAAGACTCACAAAATGTCAGTTCTTTAAGAATGAGAAGTAAAAGTCAAAAAAAGGTATTGTTGTCCTATGGGCTTAAAAAGATTTGTGGATTTAACTTCCAGAGAAAAGGTTGTCAAAATGTACAGCTCAGATTTTAATACAAAGGAATGCAGTAAAAATAATAATAAATGAAATATGGAATACGTTATATTAGTATAGTATTCAAGTATTATCAGAAGTACTGTGTAAAACATTTTCAGAACAGAGTAACTTATTGGTACAGTACAACTTTCATTATCTTGTTTTGTAGTAACTCTCGACTTTGTATTCACTAACATTTCCTTTACTATTATCACCACTAAATAATGTTTATTTTAATAGTAACACATAACAAAGAAAAAGATTTGAGTGCTAGTCACCTGGAGAGTCAAAGTTATTAAGTAATACGTTTTACTTTCTCATCTATATTTGGAAAAAAAATTGAGAAGGCAGCAAGATGGTTTTTATTTTTATCACAGTGAAGCACCGTGTGAAACTGTACTCTGTATATCTTCATGATTAAGACTATTATGTCTACATAAAGCCATAGAAAGAAAAGGCATGGTGCAAGCAGTTTATTATTAATATACTGAGAGAAGTGTGCTTTCATGTTTGTATCTTCAATTCTATAGTTGTCAGATGGGTAACTTCACCAGTAAAAAGTTGAAGGTCATTTTATTTTTCCTATTCCTTTTTACTTCAATTAAAAATACTATCTTTATTGGGTTCTTTTAGTCAGGCCAATTGACCTCATTACACACTTGCTGAATCAGGTTACTGAGTAAATGACATCATGTGGGACAAATGTTAACAATTGCAATATCCCATCAAAGAGTTGATATTTGCATTTAGAGTAATTTGAAACACAAATCTGAATCATTAACTTGAAGTCAGCAGAGTTAAATCCATTCTGAATTCCCTCTTTAATTACCTGGATAAATGTATTTAAGTCTTTTCAAGATATGAACGTTCATTTAGAAATCAAAGAAATTTTTTTTCCTTGCTTTTCTTTTCCTTCCTCTTCCTCCTTCCTCTTCCTTCCTCTTTTCTTTCTCCTCAGGCAATCCAGCCTTTTGAAGTCTATAGCCTTAAAATCTAGAGTAACAATTAATTGTGACAATATGTTATCAATACTACAGAAGACACTGGTTGCTAGAACAGTTTTTATGGGTACCCATATGTTAGGTACAGATTAAACCCAGTCTTATAGCCTATCTAAATCCTGTTTCATTACATTTTGACTAAGATTTGAGGATTGTTATTCAGACTCCTCTTATTTTGCATCGTGCAAGGGGAACCAGCAGTAATAAGACCATAGAAAACTTAGTGAAAAACATTCACTGAATTAAAACAGGCCCGTCTTGGTTTGTTGTTTTTGGGTTTTTTTTTGTTTTTGTTTTTTTTTTGTTTGTTTTTGTTTTTTTTTTTTTTTTTTTTTTTGTTTTTTTTGGGTTTTTTTTGTTTTTTTTATAAAAGCCAGTACAAACACTGCTCACTGTGTACGATTCAGTAAAGCTGTTACTTTTGTTATAATACAGCTCATGACATACACAACTTGGTAATTAATGTTGAATACCTGCAAATTTTTTTTGTTGTTCTGAAAGTATTTTTATTTTTAACTTATTGACATAAAATGTTGCACCATCAGGGCTTCAGGATGTGAGTTTAAATGAGTATTTTTCAGAGCTGTGAACTTTTTGCTTAAGAACAATTTAGACTAAATCAAAGATTTCCATCTTACTGTGATTCAATTATCTTACAAGTTAGAAAAGGGCATGGTGTGTGTATGATGATTTATGCTTTTGTAATGCAGCCTTGTCTTCCACTACATGTGAAGTATGTGAACATACATAAAATGCAGGTGATGGTGTCTATCATTAATTAGGACTAGTTACCGCTTGTTCACAACGTAAAAAAACATAAGCCACTTTTTTCATTGCTGCATGAATGGGATATCTCAGAGTAGTCTCTAAGCTCACGCAGTGCCCTGGTATGAGCAAGAATATTACTTTGTAGCAGGAATCATAGAAATATTGTATAGTTTTGTATAGTATTGTATTGTATAGTTTTGATTGGAAGGGATGTTTAAAGTACATCTAGTCCAACCCCCTTGCAATGAGAAAAAACATCTTCAACAGTTATCGGTTTCCTAATAGCTCTGTCCAACCTGACCTTAACTGTTTCCAGGGATGGGGCCCCTACCACCCCTCTGGGCAACATGTGCCAGTGTTTCACCACCCTCATTGTGAAAAAATTCTTCCCTGTGTCTGCTTGAAATCTACCCTCTTTTAGTTTATCATTTGTTTATTATTGTCCTATCACAACAGGCCCTACTAAAAAGCCTGTCCTCATCTTTCTCAGAGGCCTCATTTAAGTACTGAAAAGTCACAAAAAGGTCTTATCCAGGCTGAACAGTCTCAACTATTTCAGTTTTTTCATAGGAGAGGTGTTCCAGACCTCTGAGAATTTTTGTGGCCTTCCCTTGGACCCACTCCAACAGGTCCATGTTTTTCCTGTCCTGAGGGCTCCAGAACTGGACACAACACTCCAGGTGGGTCTCACCAGGGCTAAATAAAGGGGCATAACCACCTCCCTCAACCTGCTGGCCAAACACTTGGCCTTCTGGGCTGCGTGAGCACATTTCTGTCTCATGTCCAGCTTTTCATCCACCAAGTCTTTCTTGGCAAAGCTGCTCTCAATCCCTTTGTTCCCCAGCATGTATTGATATTGGGCATTGCCCCAGTCCAGATGCAGACTCCCGCACTTGGCTTTATAGAGGTTCATATGGGCCCACTTCCTGAGTTTGTCCAGGTTCCTTTGGATGACATCCCATCCCTTAGTTATGTCAAACACCACTCAACTTGGTGTTATCTATAAAATGGATAGAAATGGCAGACTGATGCACACTCATGATTCATTCCAATCATTGACATAGGAATGAACACGCCCAAGAACCCTTTGAGCTCTCCGGTATGGCAGCGGGCTGCACGCCAGGATCTCCCCTTTTGTGAGGACGTTCGCTTAAGGTTACTCCTCGAGGCTGAGAGATTCCTTGCCACAACAGATTCTCGGTAAGTGACTAATAGCATGCTAAAACTTTGAAATCTTAGCTAAGTAATAGAAAGGATTGATTGCGCACATATATATAATCCTTTAGGCATAAACCATTGACCAAGTCTGGGACTAGGATTGGATCCAGCTGCACCTAGACTTCTCTCTGAGAAGGAGTTAGAAAGCAAGAGGGTCCTTTCTGAACCTCGTGACTCAACGGGAGGGTCTCCCTGACAGTTTGTCTGACCCTGTCCTCTGTGCAGTAAATACACATATGTACCTTGGCATCAACCCTCGTAAAATACTGTTGCCTTTAATACTAATTTGTTAAACCTTTTTCATCTTAATAGTTTATTACTTCTCTCTTACAAGTGAAGTCAATCACACCGCCCGTGACAAAAAGATATTTACAATTCACAGAAGCTTGTAAGTGAAGTTTCCACATTTGACAATATGCAATAAATGTTCCAGTATTGCATATTTGACAATATGCAATAATTTCAACCATTCTTTTTGTATAATGTAGAATATTCTTCCAACTCTACTACCAATATAAGGAATATTACAAGGTATGCATATCCCACTCTCCACCAGGTATTATTTCATGTTTGTGTAGCCAGAGATGAACAGCAATGAACTACTCTTCTAAAATACTATCTAATGATTTCAAAGGAAGCAAAGCAGTATTTGGATTGGATTTGGATTTAAAAGGACAGCTACAAAGACAACGGAAACTCTCCCCTCTCTTCACAAAGAGCCACATGAAGAAAATGAGGGGCAATGGGTGTAAGTCGCACTGGAAAGGGTTTTATCTTAATAACAGAAAAAAAATTACAGTGAGAAAAATCAATCACTGAAACAGCTTCCCAAGAACTTGGTAGAGTGTACTTCACTGGTGGTTTTCAAGATGCAATTGGGTAGGGTGTTAGATAGTCTCACCTAGGGTTCCTTTTCCATAAAAGGCTGGACCAGGTGATGTTTTGAGGTCCTTTCCCACCAAGACTGTTGTGATTCTATAATTCCAGAAATCAGGAAGGATATGCCTGCTTTTTTTGCTCTCCTTCACATTTTATTGGCCACAGTTGCTTATGTTTGATCATTTTTTGTTCTCCATGACACTACATGGAATGGGTAATAAGTTTTTTTCTAATAACAGCAAATCCTATCACCTACATACTTAATCAAATAGTAGGGGGTAACATATGAGCATGTGGTTTGCAAAATAGAGTTTGTGGCATTGACAAAGGGTAAAAGACATTCCTCAAGGTGTATTGTGGTTAATGAGAATTCATGGTTGACATAACAGGAATCTTTGTTTTTGTTTCCTGAATTCTTTCAATTTTGACAAATGCCATTAACAATGTTTTATTAAAAATATAAATTACACTTCTTTATAATCTCACCATTTAATGTGTATTTTGCTTTTTTTTGGTAATATCTTCTTCCTCAAAACTTACTACATTTTCATGTTTCTAGATTCCAGGAAGGTTCAGAGTTATGACAGAGCACATAAAATAGGCCAAAAGAAGTCATTCTGGGCTAGAAAAAAACTTCTGGAGTGGATTTTTATCTTTTGTTGACCATTTTGTATAGGTGCATTACTTTTTTAATGGAAAGGGCAGATGATAATGTGAATTAATTTATAATCTTAATTAAAAGTAAATCCCAGGGCTCATGTCACAAACTGAGTTGCTACAGTCATGAGTTTACAGGCTTCACTGGCTACAGAAACTAGTAGATACCTTCAGAGGTCATTTCAGCCTATTAAAATCTGATGGGCAGATGATATCATACCTAATAGAAAGAGCTTTTGCTGTTCACTGGATGAGATGCATGCTTTAGCAATATTAATCACAATAATATTAAAATTTAAATTTTATTATTTATACTTTAACATTAAGGTCAGCTGTTGTCTCTCAACATGACATCAACTTGTATTCCACCAAAGCCTTTAATTCCAGCTTGGAAAAAGGAAAGGACAGATAATCTCAAAGTTTTCAAGTGTGTGTGGATTTTTGAACATGAATCCTGAACAAGTCATTTTAGTTTTAGTAAGAATCCCAATACACTACCCATCAACTGTAATGTTGGCATCTAGCAAGAAGTAAGTGAAGTTAGAGATATTTAATGTCTTTTAAAGATTTGCAGCTGGTTTATATCGAGTACTTCCGAATGGGTCGTACTGCAGTTTAGATTGTCTGATGACGGAGGTTTTTTCTGTACCTGTAAGGAAAAAGTGCTGAGCGTAATTTGGGTATTGTTGCAGGAGAAGGGTAGTGGTTTTAACCACTGACCTGTCTCAAAGATATATATTGATCTAAATAATTAACGATTGCTAGATAGGGTAATACTTTCACTCCTAAGTAGGTCCTCTAGTCTAGTACTATCTAATCCTTATCAAAATTTTGAGATATAGAGAAAATTTCCATATCCCTACCATTTGACAGTAGAAATAAATAAGTGATTTTGTATATATACTTACTCAAAATTATTAGTATTTATCAGATTGCTTTTTGTGAAGTTATTCTTTTTCATTTGAAGAATTTTAAGAACTGATTAAACATGCCAAATACTCTGCTTTATATACAAGGTAAAAACTCTAGATTTAAAGTTACATTTCACCAGGCTTGACTAGCAGAGGCTTCTAAACTAGTTAGGATTATATATTTACCAGAAGTGCTGATCTTTTACCAATTGCTAGAGAAGTAGCCCGCACAACCAACTAATTCCATATGCCAAACATTTTTGTGGCTAAAATTTGGTGAGAGGACTCCCAGCAACAAGAATAGTTTTACTTCTCTTTGAAGATTTCTTTGGATCTATTTGCATTTGTTTGGTTTTTCCCCAACAACATAAGTCTGTCTTCTTTTTGTCAGTTGTTAAATTGAGCTGTATAATACAAGCCATTTCTTTTGTGGTGCTACAAAAGTGACTTGTCAAATAATCAAGCCATGTAAAGATTTGTAGTAGATCAAGAAGGAGAGTAATCTTTAGATCAGGGAAAATGTGATCTGACAGGTGACAACATGTAAATCTTAACTTTCATAAACTATGTTCTACTCTCAAGTTTGTACAGAGCTTGAAGCCTAATTAGGCCAGAGATTATATATATAATATTTTTAAATTTTTATTCTCAGTGATCTGTATTTTCTCATTGTTTTTTACTCCTGGAAATAGCAGCCATGCTGATTAATTACCTGGCAGAACCTGTGCTTCCCTAACATATCCCAGCTTTCAAGATACACCCTGCTCAGTGTAAATGTTGGTCCTTTAATGACAATAGCAGTATATGGGGCTGTCTGGATTTTTATTAGATTGCCATTAAGAACAATATATCATTCTCCAGCTCTGCTGAGTGTTTTAAAGAAGCAAAGTAATCAAATTTGCTTCAAATTTGCTTTAAAAATGGGCATCCTTGGATGGTACGGGATAAATTATTGCAGTGCAAGTTTTGCCTGCATGAGTTAAAAGATTTTGGTACACACATTTTTACTGCTAATTTTCTAAGCTGTTTAAAAATAATTTACCAGAAGATATTTAACCAGCATCTGTTTTCTTTTGGGATTTATTTTCATACTACAGATATATCTAGAATCTTTTTTTCAGTTTGTATTGTGTGGGTTATAATATTCATGAATTGCTATGGATACGAACAGTTGGATTAGTCTATTAACCTCCAAAACAATTATGAAGCCCTGTAAAGGTCAAAACAGGATTGGGGAGGAGTGGCGAGGGGGTGCCGAGAAAAATGAAACATACAGAACAGCTGCTAGCGTTTTCCTCTACAAAACATTTAACTAGGTCAAATAAGAAGTTAAAATTATTTGCTTATTTAAATAGATCTTCAAAAGTTAGGAGACTAGTAAGCTTGTTCTTTCATTGAATAGTTGCAGCTAGAGTTATTGACACCTGATTGTCCTTCTGGCAGCTAAAACAGAATGTAAAAGTTTTTGATGACTGTATATCAAAGTATGCAGTCCAAGAACAAAAGAATCTCATTTCAGTTTTGGGACATATATATATAAACATTTATCTGTATTCATTTAGCTGGGAGTAGACAAACCATCATATACAGAGTTCACCTCCTAATCCCTGATATTCACAACACTATTTCCACTATGACTTAATATGCAAAATCTCCAGAAGTTCATGTTCTGGTTTATACACAGTAATATATGATGTCTAAATAACACATAAATGAGAAAATGTTTATCCAGCAGTTAATCAAACAATATTAATTTCCTTTCCTCAAAATAGCTTAATTTATTATAATGTTATTAATTTTTTTATTCTATTATCTACATAATATAAACATGAACAAATATATCTATTTACAAATAACTGTAGGTACCTGTTCACAAATATAATTTCTTGCACCCCACTCTTTCCTTCAGACTGGAAGTGGGACACTGAGATAAGAGTCTTCTCTTATGACTTTTGTTCATGGTACTCCAAAGTAATCTTTATAAATGTAGAAATACCAGGTCTCTTGCAGATTATATTCTGTATATTCTGTAAGGTATTACTTCCCTGGGAAAAATGATACGACAGGGACATGAGATGATATATATAGGCTAGAGCTGAAAACAGAGATTTGATTTTTCTTCTTTGTGCATGTATTTTCTAGCCCAGGGAAAGTGTTTTCTTATGACATCATTAGACTTAGCAGGAAGACATGTCCAATAGATAAGACCACAGATTTAGTGAAATAATAAAATTTTAATAACTAGCATTCCACAGGTGTTAGCAATTTGTGCAATATTTAATTCCCAGATAGGTTTCTACTGCAGAAAGCACTAATATTCTGTAGGAGAAAACTGGGCTACATGATCCAAGACCTCTTCATCAGACAGAAGTTATGCTGCTTGGTTCCTGGGGGCAAACGGTTTTGCCTATGAAGCCAAAGAAGATAGTAAGCACATTCATATTTTTATATTCCTGGCTGTAAAGGTCTCTGTTACTAGAAAAAACCCAAAGAAACAGTTTTCAAAAGCCACAGAAGAAAATAATTTGGACACTCAGGACAAGAATGGTTGGCAGGATTGGAAACGCTATATATATTAATAGAGATGGTTGCAGTGGAAGGGGAAAGTTTTCTGTAAGTTTTGTTCAAGAGAAGTTCCCTGTGAATAGTGCATGCTCAGGACAATAGCAGACAATGAATTGGAGAGATGAACTTGTTACAGACTTAAAGTCAGTACTGTGACTCTAGTGTATTTAGACTCCTATTAAGAACAGATTGTCTCTAAGTATAACAGCATGAAGGCCCATAAACAGTCATTAAAATGGAAGAAGCTGTTGGTGGGAAAGCCAAAGTGTGTGTTGTAGCAGACTAGAAAGAAGTGCAAGATCATGAATGTCAGTAATGTTATTAAAGCAGCAGAAGAAGAAATCAGAGAGAAATTGCCCAAGAACAGAAACAGAGAGAATAAGAAAAAGATTTGCAGCAATTGACAAAATTGAAGGAAATACACTACACTCTGAAAGACAGAAAACCAGTATGGAGTTTTGCATCCAGCTATTAAACTCAAGAGTACAAATAAAGCAAGAAAACTTTGTTATAGACTACAGCATGGGACTCCTCAAGTGAATGAGAGTGGTCCTTATGTAGAGTAACTGAACATTCTGCATGTCCCAGGGGCTGGCATGCATATGACATGCCATAAAAGCCACACAGAACCACAGGAGGACTGGAAAGAAAGGAATACAAGAGGAAGGAAGGAAAGATGAGAAGCAGGAAAGGACGCAAGGATGAGAAATAGAAAAAAAAAACAAAAACAAAAACAAAACAAAACCAAATCAAAACAAACAAACAAACAAACAAACAAAAACAAAACAAAACAAATAAAAATAAAAAACAAAAAAAAAACCCACAATGAAAAGAATTAGTAAGAAGAAATGTCTGTGCAAAGATTATCTTTGGGAATATTTCTAGGTCCAGACTGTTTCACTGAGTATTGAGCTGTAGACTGCAAATCCCAAAGTCTACTTGAAACTATTTAAAAAATAAATAAGAACCTTCAGAACCTTAGACCAATCGATGAATGGTAATACTAAATTTACTGTTAGTGTAAAACATATCATATCAGAAATACGAAGAATTAAAACCAAAAATCAAACACACAAAAAAAAAATCCCCAAAAATAAAATACAACCAAACCAAACCANTATAGGCTGATCCTCTTTTTTTTAAAAAAAAAAAAAAAAAAAAAAAAAAAAAAAAAAAAAAAACAAGGACAAAATATGGCAAAAATTATACTTTATCTTTTTACAAAACACATTGCATCTAGACACACAACAATGAGTATTGTAAACAATTTTTCCCTTTTTCAGCAAGTCATGAAGTTCAAAGTTAATCCATCTGCAACAGTTTTAAGCCTAATATAACTTTCCTTACATGTTATGAAATTATATGCATAGTAATAGTTAGCATTATATAGTAGTTCTAGAATAAAAAATTTCTATATTTCCATAGCATTGTGAATTGTACAGTTAGATAATTTGTCTGGATTTTTTCTTATTTTTAAATGAAGAGTTTATCTTGAAATCCATCTTATCTTGAAGTAGATAATGCAATGACCTGAATAAAGCAGTATCATTGCATCAGAAAAAAATATTAGTGCGATGATATGAGATTTAATTGAATATTTTCACACCGAAGTAAGAGTTCATATTGATTTCATTTTTTTTTAAATAAAAGTATGTTAGTTCTTCATGTAATCTCCTTCACTTCATCCTTAGATTTTTCTAAACATATTACATTCTGGATCTTGAAGAACTATCTACTCTGAAATGATGACTGCTAAAATGAACTCTGTCAGTTTAATAACCTGATTGTACAAAACTTTCTTAAACCATAAGGACGCTTTTCATACCCTTATCCTGGAAACAGAATGTATGTTTTCTTGCAGCTCTGGGCTTTCTCTTGTTGCACCATCAGACATCAACTTCATGTTCTTGTATTCTACATTAAATGAGATTTTGAATACATACTGGCATTTTCTAATAATAAAAAAAAATAAACTAAATAAACCAAATGAATAATGCATTCTTATTCTATGTTTGTGATGCTTAATTTATTGAAACCTGAAATTTAAACTAATTTTCCATATTCATCTGTCACTTCACCCATCCATTCTTACACCTCTCACTGCTATAGTTGAGCATCTAGCATAAACTGCAGAGAAAATTGATGTAAACCTGTTCTAAATTGTGCCTAATTTTAGATTAGATTTAGATTTAAAATTTAGATTTAAACTTCTGAATCCTTAAGCTTACATTTTTCAGTGGGGTTATAAACTGCTCTCTGGGATCCTCACTTTCTACATTTTGTACAATGATATCATGCAGACAGTAATATACTTATAGGAAAATATTCCTTTCTATTTGGAAAGACACATTTACCTTCTTGGACTTGTTTCCCTTAATTGTTTCATACGGTGAATAAAAAAACCTGCTGTTTGAAAAGATAAGTAATTTTACAGGTTTAAGAAGACAAAAATGGAGAACATTCAGCAAATACATGCAAAACTGACAACATAGCTGCTGGAAGAATGCAGATATTTTATCCTATTGAAACTGAGTCTTGTCTCTCAATCTTTTGTACCTAGAACTTCTTATTAAAGCTGACATTATTAATTATTAAATGTTTTCCATATAATAGGTCTGTCAAACATACAAGAGACAGACCTGGGATTGCTGAAATATGAAGATAGGGGATAATCAACTGTCAATTTACCTTTTTTCCTTTTTTTCACTTTTTTTTTGTAATTTTATACCTCACCTCCTACAGACTTATTAGGTATAGGCTATACATTATTGACTTCTTCCCTTTTCTCAAGTCTCTCTTTAAGACATCACTATTCTAGCCACTGATTGTAGAAACCCCTGACCTAACTGTACAGAAAGCACTATTCAACAGAGCACAACAAAAATAAAAGAAGTAAAAGGGAAGAAACGCTAAATAGATCCCACAAACAAGCTGGTAAGAGGAGGTCACTGCCTGAACGGTTCAGGTGGAGCCAGATCAGGGCTAGGTCTAAGTTTAAAAGACGAGCAATCCAACAACATTTGTGTTGCCACAGCACTAGTTAACAGTCACATCATTAGTGTTAATCAGAAGCTATACTTTGTCGTTATTGTTATTACAAGTACACACCTGGAAGCTAGGGGAGAGCAACAGAATGAAACAAAATGAAACTGAACACTAGGCTGTTATCTAGGTACAATACCTGAGGAAAGCTGGCAAGAGTTAGTAATATAGAAAGGTTTTTCCAGAAAAATTAATTCCCTGTTTCTCCTCTTTGCTGCATGCTAGACTGTGCCTTCCTATAATTATGGATCCCTATGGCAGGACAAGATTCACTGTCAGCAAAGGAAGATATGACTGTCTCTACCTACTTGCTTTGAGAGGAGGATAAGTAATTGTTTACAACTTCAGACACAGTTCCATAACTCACACATGTACTGACAGAGGTCTTGTTCCTCATTACCATCCCCTCAGTGTGTATGTTCTTCCAGTAACAGTTTGGTCCTTGAGCAACAGCTAAAGAAGTATTTTAGCAATCGGTCATATTGAAAATGTAATTTTGGGAAATGATGCGTTTGAAGACATTTTTGAATTATACTTTTTTGTGGAACAGAATTAGACTCTGAATTACTACTAACACAGTGTATCCTTTCCCATTACTCCTTCCTGCTATGTAGGCTTTTATTATTGTTTTGTATGGACCACATGGGACTAAATTCTAAAATTTATGGATGCCATATTTATAGCACACGTCAGTGGACAAGCATCAGGAAACATCAGTTTTATGGGGGAATTAAATGAGCTTGTTACAGCAAAATTTATTGTTTAATCCGTGAAAGCTCCATAGATTTCAAAGGTTAGACCACCAAGTAATAAACATAGAACATCACAATCATAATCTCAATAAGCAGTATAACATGGTTATAAAATAAATATGGACAGAAAGTGACAGAAATATACAGGTATGCCTAATATAATTTCAAGTTTCTATTAATTGTGTCTATGAATCTGGAATATGGTAACTGAATTATAGGCCATCAGATGAAGATTTTAAGGGTTCCTCCCTTCCTTTCTCCCTTTCCCTTCCATTTCCAGAGACCTAATTTGAAAACACACTCTTAATCTAGATTGTCATTGCAAAACAGATGTGGATCCTGTATAGCATGGAAACAAGAACCACTCTGGCTGAACATGAAGAAAATGCAGCCTCACAGCTTCCTGGCAAAATTTATTGTGCTACCAAATAGCTTGTGTGTTGTTCTCTGTTGACCATAAGACTAGGGCTCTCCAACAGTATGTAAAAAGATGTAAAACAGTGACCAAGACACAGGGTCAATTGGCAGCAAGAAAACACAATGTAATCTTAAATACTGGCATATAAAATCATGTCCTGTTTTTTTAAAAGCAGTCATCTGATGAGCCAGCAAACTTCAATGCTGTATAATGTTGCTACTTCACTAATAGTATGCAGTGTGTTAAGTAGCTAAATCATAAATAAAGATAATGGTATCCTCTGGGGACAGGCCAGCACTCCAGTTGCCTGTAGCTATGTTTACATTATACTGTTCATTCTCCCTGAAGACACTTTAAGGCCACATTCCCCAGCCACAAATATTGTGTAGCTGTTTGAGTAACCAATGGAACATGGCAGTAACCCAGATGACATAGTTTTCCTTCTGGAGGGCACAATGCTCCTAGAGGCATCTGTAAGGATAACTCACACAGCGTGGACAGTGTATGCTCCTGGCCACCACCATCCCAAGTACCTCAAACCTGCCTCCATGACTGCCAAGCAATATGCCTGCCCCAAGGTCACAAGGCTGAGTGGCCAGCATGCCCTAGTGATGCCAATCATCCTAGAAACTCCATGATGTGTGTAGAATAGACCATGACTACAAAACACCTGACTGAACAGCCAGGGATCCCCTGCTGGAGTGACCTCACAGCCCAATGAGTAAAGACTTCACTCCTTCCTATGTAGAAATGGTGGGCTGCAATAAAGGAATCCAGGTGTAAGACCTGTATGAGAAGGCTCCTCCAGGGTGCAATGTCGAGTCAACACCTGGCTATATTCCAGCAGTACACCTTGGAATAGCTTTTAACATAGTTTTTTGCTAACAGTAACCTGAAAATAATAAAGATAATTTCATACCACAGATTATTTTAAATGCAGATATACTCACACAACATAATATCATGAAAAGTAGAAAAAGATTAAAATTACCAGCTCTAATATTTTGGCCAATTACCTGTTGTACCTAATGTGGCTTTAACCTGCACATGCTACATTTCAGCCCTTCTACTTTTGGATTTGCCAAAAATGTTTGTATTAGTCCCTGTTTTCTGATTAATGGACTACTTCCCCCAAGGCTGTATTCAGATATCACAGCAACAAACATGTTGGTGACACACGGACAGAGGATCTGAGCTGCCAGAGGCTGACTACTCCTTCTCAGTGATGCACCCCTAGGCTGCCCAGTACTGAAGACCATCAAGCCTAGGAGTCAGTCTCCCAGAATTACAGCTTTGTTGTGTTCCTCTTCAAATATTCATGAATACTAGAGAGATTATATATTCAAATATTTCTTGTGGAAGTATTCAACACACACCGCCTTCACATTCCAAAAAACATTAAGATTTATATTGTGTCTCAGACTGCATATTATTGAACCTGCTTTTTGTGTTGAATCAGTATCAATGTTTACATTGACGGAACCGAGTATCTTCCTAGTACAGACAGGAAAATAAAATTATTCACAACATCCTGCATTCTGCAAGATGCATGAAGGCTATGATGAAAAATTATTTAATACAATAAAATAGCAGGTCTTAAAATTCCAAGGAATATTAGTGATCTCAGTATTACAAACATAAAACATTTAAGTCCTTGCTAGAACTGTGTTTTTTATGAAAAACTGCACTTCCATTCTGTTGCGTTGCCCCTGTAAGCTACGAGATAAAGTAGTAACTAATTAGAAGGGCATTGGTTTTTATAAAATGTCTTATATAGCTACTGTCTGAAGAGGGTACAAGGTCTATCTGGTGTGTAGTCAAGTTCTGTTTAAGTAGTATTAATACTGTTAATGGGGAAAAATTTAGAAATACTATTTAATTTTTAAGTAATATGAAAAACAACTATTTGCCCCCTTTCACCTTCCTTTCAGGACGACTGCACAGGAGGAACATATTTTTCTGCTGTAAGCTCAGGAACTGCTACAGGAGCAAATATACCCTCAGGCCATGCAGAATGGGTGAGGAGCTGTGCAGAAGCTTTAATTTCTAGATTTCTTTAACTATCTTCATTCACAGAGGCTACCAATACCCTGTATCATCTTATGAGAACTGAGAGCTCCACCATAGGCTTGTGAGAAAAGAAAAAAAGACAGAATTCTAACTTCAACCACCACAGAGTAAGTGTGTTTATTTAGTCCTTCTACTCCTAGACTTATCCCAGCGTGTTAGCTGCAAATGGATGATGCTTTTAGTCTGTCCAGACATTCTAAGGTAGACTGTTATTCATGGTTAGAAAACCTGCAAAAATTGACTTGTTTTGCCTTTATGCTTTTGTTGTTACAAAATATCAAAAAGCAATCTGTAACACACCATAGTAACAATTAGTTGTTTGAAAAATTATGTGTTTCTGGAAAAATATAGAAAATTATCTTTATAATTAAAAAAGGAAACTCTTTGCAATTTTATCTTAAATTTCATATGTTTATAAAATAAAATGTAAAAACCAATTTAAAAAATTAGGACTTATTTATATCATATACTGATAATTTGTGTGATCTTGAGTTTAAACTGTCAAGTAAATAGACCCGGGGCAAAAATTCAACATTGCTGTTCAACTTCAGCCTTGGTCCCCTCAATGCGAAAACAAGGAGACATTTAATCATTACCTCCAAGGGACAAATAAGCTTCACATCTGTCATCATAATAAAAATCAGACAAATTTATTCTAATATAATCATGTCTTTTCATGCTGGTCTCCAACTGACACTTGAGATAAGCTTGGCAGAGAAAGATGGATGGGTAGAGGAGAACAGAAATGGAGAAAAATCTAGTTACAGGAAAACTAAGGCAGGAAACGACCTAAAAATGCTAGAAACAAAGAGGGGTAGAAAAGACCCCTCAAGAGTATCAACAGAGGTGGATGAAAATTGCTTCACAACTATTTAAATGCACACAGACAAAACCACTTCTGATTTTAAACGATATCCTGAACCAAAAATATTTACTGTTTTAATGTCCTAGACATTGAACGGTTTTGTTAAAATGGAAAATAAAAAGCACTTCAACATATAATTGGAAATTGCTTTGCTAAATCCTCCAAGCTATGTCAAGATACATTTTGCTTTTCTTTCATTCATTAACACAACTTAGATTTTTTTCCAGAAATAAAATTTACTACTCACAAATTTTATAATAGAAATTTATTGAGACAGATTTTGTCATGCCCAGCATTTTATTTCAACAAAACACAGGCAAAAAGCATTTTAGAACCAATACTGAGCTAGAGAGAGACAACCGAATGTTTCTCTCTCCTGGCTTGTGACACAGACTGACTCATGATGCAAATGTTGCTGATGGAAAAGGCTTGCTAGTTTGCCTAAATTAACTGTCTTAGTTTGCTGCTTTAAATTATTTAAAACTACTCTTTGCCCTGGCAGGTAAATACAAATCTCACCAGAAAATTTCTTCCCCTGTCTTCTTCCCCCTGAGTTGTTATACTTGCAAGGAACTTTCTAGAAATAGAAGGGAAATAGATTCTTTAATTGAATAAATCGATTACTTATATTTCATTAGTTGGTGATCTTTGCAGCTCTCTTGTGTAGGATGAAGGAGTTTGTCATACAACAATGTAGAGAAAAAGTCATGTCTAAAAATAGCTTTTTGGAGCTCAGAAATTCAAATGCACACTGGAATTTAAGAAAACAAGTTGAAGTTTAGCTCATCTATAAAACTGCGGTCTCTGGGGCAGTTTCACTTGCAAGTTCTTTACCTTCAGGTTGTCCCAGGTTCACAAATAGGTGAGCACATAATGACATTTTCTCTATGAACCTTGCCCTAACATTCCCAGCTTTGGTATATCCACTTCCCACTTATTTCACCACTGCAGGGTAAGCATGTTATGTCAAGAGCGTGGGTGATGCTCCGCTTTCAAACTCCTCCTAGTCACTGTAACTTTAAAGCTGTTGTAAATCAGACCAAATCTGTGCTCAGAAAAATGAATCTAGGGACTATCCCTAGCCTGACACTGTCTACTCCAAACCTGAATTTACATTTCAGAGTCACAGCTTATAAGAAAAGTGAAAAGGAGAATCCATGACTGGGTAGGCCTCAGAAGGAAGCCCACATGAACTCTCAGACCCTAGACAAAGAAACATCGGGTCAAAATTGTGAACAAGTTCTTAACATCTATACTGGTAGAAGAAGGTCCCAGGTGAAACACAAGTCTGACACGATAGTGCAGCAAGACTAGACATTTTTAACTGATTCAGTCTCTACTTGTAGATCATTCCTTTTAAAGAGTGAGTTACTGAGGTGCACACCAGAAAGGGCAGAGCTTACCCCTTCATGAGGAAACCTCTTAATCAGAACACCTGCTATTTCTCCTCTTACTCTGCATTATTTTAGTAGTTAAATATACAAGGTTTTATACAGTTAAACCTTTTGAGCTCAAAAGTAGCTTCTTTGGGTTGAATAGAGGCACATCACATTCTCAACATTCACAGGTGTGAGGTTATCTCTCACAAGCAATTGGCACCTGCAGTGCAATTTTAATATGTTTTTAGGGAAATGACTACTTTTTCTCAAAATAATTATCACAGAAATAAGGTACTCGTATCAGGAGAGAACTCCAAACCAGTAAAAGCTGGTCAGAAGCTGCTGTATTGTCTTCTCAAGAGAAAAACTCTGACTCAAGGCAATTCCACAAAGTAGCACCCTGATATCTTCTGTAGCAGAAGGACAAACTCTCTTTAACAATTAAACTGACAGATAGATCATGAAATAAGATGATTAAAATACTCAATCCCGTCTTTTCTCAAGATTATATACAAGAAGCGTTACAGGAGAACACACCTATTTTCTGCTCCTCTGCTATCCATTTCATCATTATTATTTTGCTTAGCTACATAAACACATTAGTTAGAAACATTATTTTCATTTTATAATTGTTTTGAAGTCTGGAATATCATATATCTGTACTGACTGGTGTACTTAATCAATTATTTTCTGTCTCATCACTTAAACATGATTGTTTCAGATAAGCAGCGCTTAAGGCAAGAGAATTAAAACCCAGAAATTATTAATTGAGTTTAAATGTAAACTCATCTCTCAGCTACACAAATTACAATTTCACCTCAACGACCAAAAATGTTGCAGCAGGTCATGGTTTTCTGTGTGCCTTCATCTCTGAGTGTGTAGATTTCAGGCCAGCTTTTCTGGCATGGGGCAGAGGGGAACAGGGAAGAAATCTGTCATGTTCAAGGACAGCCTAGGGGCTGGCATACATAGAAGCTCCTCAAAAGCTACCGAAGTTCCTTCAGTCTTCTAAAAGAGAAATACAGAATTGCACCATACTAAGAAAATTTATTGCTAGTCCAGACAAAATTTTAAATCAGCAAAGAGAAATTCCTGTCTAGTCCAACAGAAATTACTCTTTTCATTTCACACTTTCTTGACATCAGAGTCACCCTGCTGTCTGGGTACTTTGTGTTTGCACCTCATTCATTTCCCTAAGTTTCTAACTGCCTTTTATTGACAGGACTGTTTCTGGACATCTGCTCTGACGTCAGACAGAGAGGGAACAGAACCTGGTAGGATTCACTATTGAAAAACAAGATGCATGTGAGAAGAGCGAGCATCAAAGCTGGCCAAAGGAAACAAAACATTTGGATACATCATGGTGAATGACAGCAGCGATACATTCAGTTGTGCCAGCTGCTGAAAGGTCTGTGCGTTAACTACAGTGATATGAGCTGGAGGATTGCATCTGGCACTGTTGTTGGGAATACTCTCATCCAATGTATATTGTAATGGACATTTATAATATTCAATTATATTGACAAGGCATGCACAGAAGGGACAAATACACAAGCAGACACATAGCACTGAAATGGAAAATCTAGTCATTAAAACAGAAAACACTATTTTGAAACAGTTCGACAGAGCAGAATCAGGTTGCTGCAAGCTTCAGAAACATACCACCTCAGCTAAGAGACAGAAATAACAGCTGGAAAGGTGAGATGTAGAAAGAAACATATTTGTTTTTCTATTTCATGCTAGACAGTGTTTGTTCAGGACTAAGCATTCAGTCGTATTTGGTGTGAATATTCAAAACATAATCTGTCCTCCATTTTGAGCTTCCAGACTGGCAGAACCATGGTATGGAAATTAAGCTATCATATCAAAAGCTATTTTAGGTGAGCTATTTATTTCCAGTGATAATTCCAATAGGGTTTTGTTTGTTTTGCCATATTTTATTATGGCAGTGGAGTGATTATAGGGGAGTGATGAAGAAGGAGATGACTTAGATGAGTCTGCAGAAGGAATGAAAGATGCTCAGTGAACTGTGACTGCCCTGGAGTCATCTACTTGATCATTTGCCCACATATCAGTTGTTACAGCTGATGCACTAAAAAGTTCATTCTCCTTCTAGAGATAGATTGTGCAAAAGGCTGTGTACTAAGTTGTCCAAAATAACAAATGCCAGCTCACAATCTCAACGCTGGTTCAGCCTGTTACATAAAATTGTCTATCAGATTGGCAAAAAACTGAGATGAGGAAAACATACATACAAAATGGATTGCTCAGATTGAAATTGCAATAATAATAATTGAATTGCAGGCCCTTGTCAGAACACCATAGAGTACTGGAAGAAGCTGTAATACTTCTGAGATATATGCTTACAGTAATATTTTCAAAAAGTTTGATTTACTGATGTTCATGAGAGTAGAATGACACTTTTTAGGTAGAGTAGACTGCAGAGCTTCCAAAGGGGTGTTGATATGGCAATTTCATTTCTATTTTTTCCAGATTATCACTTCCTACAATTTTAGAGTTGGACATCTTTGTATTTAAGCTTTGCTCTCTATATCCTATCAGGCATCCTGAGTGGACTAGGCTGAAAAAATAAAATATTTTATGAGATTTAGCTAATATCTACACCACTAGCTATTTAGCTAATATAACACCACTTCTTATAACTTGGTTCCAATTCATAATCCTTCCTCCCTAAATTTTCTTTCACCTCATTTGCTTACTTTTCTATTATTCTGATTCTATCTTCTGGCTAGCAAAATCCTGCCTCAGCTTGCCAGTGAAACTCTACTTTTTGCAACACTGTTAAGAATTACAATTCCTAGGCCCTCTGATCCCACCACGTTTGACAGGTCTCAGAGTAGACGATGAGTTCAACCACAAGGTCCTCAGTGATATGATTATGAAACAAATCCCAATGGCTGTTCACAATTTTCAACAGAAATTACTAATCCAGAAGGGACAGCCAAATCATCAAGCTTTCTGCCATGGTATCATATACAGTGCCATCTGATTCCTTAAGGCTCTCAGCTTCACAGCCTCACTGCATTGGCAGGATGCCTGTGTTTCCTTCTTGGACAGCTTCCTGATACCTCTCTCCTATTCTTCACAGTCTGCCCAGCTGGTAAAATGCCATATTGCCCATTTCCTCAGGCATGTTGGCTCTGGATTTTCCTGCTGCCTTGACTCTCTGGACACTTACTTTTCTGGGTTACTGAGCTTCCACAGAGACCACCTGTTTGGAGAGCCAGCATTCCAGCTGTCCTCCTCACAAGCCAGACTAGAAGTTAAAAGGTACTAGAGGAAATAGGACAATAGTTTAGTTGGTGGACCCAGCTAAGAGGGAGACACGTGAATGCCCCATGCACAGAAAGTTAAGGTCCATGAAAACATTTTCGATGGTTTTCATTCCTATTACATTTGGTTTTGTGTATGTGAGTTTTCTGATGAGACTGATATTTTATTTACCATCCTGATAACATCACATTTGTACTCAGGTCACTCTCAGAGATAGCCTTACATATAAAAGAGAAAGAATCTGATGAAAAAAATCATTCATCCATGTAAAGAAAAAAACCAAAACAAATCATGTTGGAAAGGAACTTGGTCAAGTATTAGAATCATCTAGGTCAGAAGGGACCTTTCAGATTGAGTCCAACCATCAATCTAACACTGGCATAAATTATCACTAAACCATGTCATTAAGCACCATCTATCTGTCTTTTAAATACCTCCAGGGATGATGATTCCACCACTTCCCTGCACAGCCTGCTCCAATGCTTGGTAATCCTTTTGGTGTGGAAATTTTTCCTAATGTCCAATTTAAACTTCCCCTGGTGCAACCTGAGGACATTTCATCTTGTCCTATCACTTGTTGTTGGGAGAACAGACCAACACCCATCTCTCTACAACCTCCCTTTAGGTAGAGAGCCATAAGGTCTCCCCTCAGCCTC
>VZRU01006451.1:348918-385836 GCA_013398155.1 Pedionomus torquatus | reverse complement strand
GGTGGGTCGGCGCTGACGTCTCCGCTCTGCGCTCTTCCTCCGTCTCTCTACAGGTTCTTGCCCTCTCCCCCAGTAGTCTCCTTTCCCACCCGCGTATGTCATCTCCTCATTTGACTGAAGCCTTCGTTGAGCGAAAAAACGACAGATCTAGGTCATCATCATCTATTAGGGCCTTTCTGATTTGTTGCTGCATCTTATTTTTCTGACTGTCATCCGGGTGTTTGTTGGTCTTGGTTTTTTTTCCCTCTGCAAACGTTTTACCCTTCCCATAGTATTCTTCACCGTGCTTTATTAGGCTTTTGGCTTTCCTCCTCTGCTTTCTCCTTGCTTTCATGCCTCTGGTTGCTAATATTCTTTGTGTTTCTTTCTTCTTTGCCTCTGAACCATCATTTTGTGAGGGTGGTGAGGCACCGGAACAGGTTGCCAGAGAAGCTGTGGATGCCCCATCTCTGAGGTGTTCAAGGCCAGGCTGGATGGGGCTTTGAGCAACCTGCTCTAGTGGGAGGTGTTTCTGCCCATGGCAGGGAGGTTGGAACTCTATGATCTTTAAGGCCCCTTCCAGCTCTAACCATTCTATGATTTTCTGTCATTACGATTGAGTGATTCGGTCTCAGCATTGGCTTTCTTTGCCTCTGCTTTTGTGTTGCTGAGTGCTTCTGGAGGAAAGCCTGGAGACCTTGGCATGAGGGAGCTGAAGTAACTCACAATCCACTGGTACCTCGATGTTCCCTGTGCCAGTGCCTGTAGCTGCAGGAGTTGGGTGTGGACATAGCTGGTTCCTCACCAGTGTGGGACTGGTGCCCAGATCAGCTCAAAACCAAAGCACAGGTGAACACCAGGGTAGCGGTATTGCCTGGAGCACACAGGGCTTTCTTAAGAGTTACGATCTTTTTCCTGTTGGTTCGGTTGCCCTCTCACACACCCAAGTTGCAGTGCGCTATGCAGTGCTCCTAGTGGGTGGGAGTTCAGAAGAGGTGTCGCCTCACAGCTGCTTCCTAGTGGCTCTGCATTGCTGTTCAGAGTGGCAACCAGTTCATGCTTACTGTTTCATGAATGCTGGTGGCCATTTGATCCAAAGCAGCAGGTGAGCTTTAGCAGAAGCTGTTTCCTGTGCAGATGAGTTTTGCCTGTGGCTTCAAAGGCTCCCCTGTGCCTGACAATAAAGCTGTCAAACACAGCTCTGTTGCTCCCCTGAACTGCAGCAGCTTAAGCAGCAAATACAGTTTAGGAACCACTCAAGACCCTGAGCTGGCTCATACAGTGGTGCAACAGCAAGGCCTGGCAGCTCAGCACACTGGATGCACATTCTACCCTTTGGTGTAGTCTCCTCGGAGCGGGAGCCGTCATCTCTCTGGCACAGTGCCTACTTCTGTGGCCATGAGGCATTGTAATATCAGTAATGAAAAAGCAGAATGCTGGGGTTTGAATTCTTGCTTTTTCAGAACAGTTTTTGGGGCAGGGAAAATTTTGCTGGAAAGGATGTACAGCAGCTATTTTTCCCTCTTATTTTTCTCCTTCCTGTGCAGCAAAGCCAGTGGAGTTGTTGGTCTGACTGCCCTCTTCTGCAATACAGGCATTTTCATATGCTGCGTTACCATTCTGCCTGATACACTAGTTCCAGTATTAATAAATTAGTAGTAACAAATACCTGAATTTGTATTAGTGAGCAAAAGCACGCAAGCTGCAATGTGTTCAGCATTTATCATACATTCAACATATAACACAATGGTTGCTTTGTACCTTATGGAACAAAAATACACTGAGAAGCTGTAGAGAAGAATTTCCTGTAGTGTGTTGACAGACCAGCTGCTGGCAGAAAATTGATGCAAGACATAATCTTTTATGGGTAAAGGATTTTTATCTTCAGGCACTTTAAATGTGCCTATTCTCACAGCATCAAGATATCATGTATTTCAGGACAAAGCCCTGACAGTGTCACTAAGGATAAAACCAATTAGTCTCTCATAAATTCCTGCAGATATGTTCACCGTGGTATTTATTTCTAGTTCTTTCTTTTGGAAGTAATTGTGTCACGTAGAGAATTAAACTCTCTTTTTTATTTATGCACTGGGTGATTTAATGCAAATGTTACTTTCTGCAAATCATTTACTGGCGAAAAAGAATTTGCCTTTGTCACATAGAAGAAAAGTTGCAGCCAGTGAAATTGCTGTGTAGCAACTGTGCCTTGTGACACTGCTACAGCTGGTCAGTGCCAGCAGTGGAGGGGTGAGCATGTTTTGTCTTCTCCCAATGGGAATTGGTTTATGCACTAGCCAGTCTCTCAGTATGCTGCACCGACTAGAAAAGATGGAGAAAAAAGTAATACACAGTCCTGAAAAACAGTTCCTGGAGTTCACTGCCAGTCATTCAGCTTCAAGATCCAACTCAAGGAGGACAAATTTCCTTCTTTGTCAGAGTTATTACAATTACTTTCCTCCCACCTCCTCATAAAGTGGACCTACATTTTAAGAAAAGACTTTTCCAAAAGGCTAAATCATCTTGGAGGAAAACCTTTCAAGTCTGAAAAGTTAACAAAGTCCTGAATTGACTCAGAATAGGTTTGGGGGTTTCACTTAGACCCTCTGAAAAAATTGTGTTGTCATGAGCTCTGAACTGTTATTATCATTTCATTGTTGAACCCCAAGTCCTCTCCCTAGAACTGGAAATAGCATTCTAAGTCTCCCTGTGTGCCCTAAGCTCCACGGAGACACAAGTAGCCTGCAGAAGTCTTTGTGTTAGGGCTGGGATCCCAGGAAAACACCTAGTGCTAGAGTTTGGTTGCTGTGCGAGAAGCTGGTGCAGGTGATGAGAAGCAAGAGGGAAAGCAGATGAGCCTTCTGGTAGCTGCTGGTAGCACCTAGTAAGTGGCATTGTGGCAGAAAAGGATGTCCACGTGTTGGTGGTGGGGAGAAAGAGCCAGAGGGATGATCAGCCCAGGAGGCAGATCAGCTGGTTGTTCAAAACACCATGGTGTAGCCACCGTTCTCTCTGTGGTGAAATGTTAAGATGAAAAAAGCCCTACTTCACAGGTATCCATCAGGCATGGTGCTTTTAGTATCCTGCACTCTTGTGGGACCATATGTGGTCTGCCCAGGACTTTCAGCAAAGTGATGTTATCAGCTATTTGCTGCCTCAGGGTACAGAAAAGTCCCATCATACCTGATAACCTACCAGAACTGAAAACAATTATAGTAAGCCTACTGTCTGGGCATGCTGTCATTTCCATTTTGGAGCGAACCTTACTTTCTCCAATTTTTTTCACCAGTGATAACTGTTTTACTTGGCAGTAACACAGATTTGAACCAGTATGAGTCACTGATGTATGAACAGTGCTGCCACTGGGTGGGACAGGAGTGCAGGCTGATAATGGATCATTCAAAGGCAGGCTACCTGCTCCAGTGAAGGATGAATAGTGCATTTTAACACCAGCAGACAAACATTTCAGAGGAGATGTGATTTTGACTAGGGTTTTCCTGTCTTTGAATAACAGCAAAGCCTCAATCTAGCTCATTTATTACAGCAAGGCTGATAATTTTTAACAATGGATAATATAAAACCTGTTTTATTTTTGCCTGGCTCATTGCCTGTAAAATTTCTTGTTTATAGTTACTCCCCAATGTATGCTTTCCCATTGTAAAATCAATGTCAACTAAATGCTTTACGCTGCTTTGCTTCCTTGATAAGAACTTCACATGTGTTCTTCTAAAGGAGAAGAGGTTTGAAACCAAGCAGAGTCCGAGGGACTTCACCCACTTTACGTCAGCTTCAGCAGGGAAAAGGCTACTGTCTTGAACAGTTCCTGATAAGCGAGTTTCCAGAACAGCAGAACTGGCTGTTTGGCATAGATACTCTGCTGTCCCGGGGAAACCTGGCCAGACCTTGCCCCCAGACCTCAATGTGAGGTGAGACAGCACAGGCAGTTGTGGGTGACCTTATAATGTGGAAGCCTCAGGAATATTTAGCTGTTTAGGAACTAATGCTAAGTAATGCATTTTTATAAAGGAGTAAGAAAATCCTCCAGGTACAGTGGAAACAGCTGAATACCCGGGAATATTAAATGCCCCTCAGGAAGAGGAGACAAGTTTTTGTACTCTTCTTGCCTGCCTGAGCCCCTGGATAGTGAAGAACAGGGAGCTTTTCACCCAGATGCCCCCCTTGATCCCAGGCACCGATGGCACATGCAAAAGGCCCCATTTCTAGCTTCCTTGCTAAGGGCCAAATCAGCCCCACTGTGCAAACACAACAGCTACTTGCCAGTGTTGCCTAGGGGAGGGTTGCCAGGAGAAAGCGTAATATGTTTTCCATGGAAACCTGCACTTTCACAGTTTGTACATTTGCTTTTGTACATGTTGGGAACTGATGAGCACCATCAAGGATCCTGTTTCAGAAAGGTGTCATTGAGATGCCGGAGCAAGGCCATCAGCAGCATCCATGAGGGTGTACCTGCCAGATTGCTGCTGCCTTTTACTACTGGATTGTTTTTGGGGGGTTCTGCCAAAACCTCATGTTCCTCCTCAGTCAGTCAGGAATAATTGTAGCATACCACCTCCCAGGTGGTCAGTCCTTTGCTATGTGCCAGCAAAATCAGCTGTTCCCTTTGGAAATGATACCCTTCACTCCTGCCTGTAGTTTGGATTGTGTGAAGGCTCCCATTCCATAAAACCCCAGTATGGCTACAAAAGCGTGTCTCTGGGACCAGATATCAGTTGCCAAGGAGAGTGGCAAAGACAATACAGCTCTTTGCTAATCTAGAGATTCTTCACAGCTGCTGAAAGCAGATGGCTTTTAGTAATTTGAAATCTTCAATGAGTGTCTAATTTACTCGCTCACTGAATTGTAGTCTGAAGCATTCCTGGTCTGGTCAGTATTCTTTCTATAGTTCTATCCCTCTGCTCCTCTTTTTTTTAGTCCATGGGTCTCACACATGGCTGATCACTTGCTTTCTTCAACAGTGCTGGGTGCTTGATGTTTTTTATTATTTGGCCGTAAAAATTAGTTTTATGGAGGAGGTGGCACGGAAATCCCAGGTGTCCACATAACCAGGGATACATACAACAGACTTACAGCAGTGGTAGTGATGCTGCAGCTAACAACATTGTGTGATGTAGCACCAGGAAAGCCCTTTTTTCTTCTCAATACAGAATTATATCAGCATACATATTTAGAGCAACTGCTGCTTGCTCTGTCTTGTTACTCTTCCACTTTTGATATGTGGGAGGTCAGCGTAGGCCTTGCAACAACTGCTGGTTGTGCTCAGAGTCAATCAGGTAAATGAGAAGGCACACTGACCATTCACAACAGTTAACATGCAGTTGCACAGTGGTATTGCTAATGAAGCCAAAGGAAGGGTCTTCCAGTTCTGAAGATGCCTGGGTATTTTTGCCATCGCTGTTAGGAGTCTTTCAGCAGTGACATTCCTCGGTATTTAATTGTTTTGAGATGGCATCTGTGAGTCCCAAAAGCCACTGCCAGGCTTTTAGCAGAACAATGTGAAACCAGAAGGTAGCTGATTGGAATGGTTAATGTGACTGCTGTAATATCTCTAGCATTGCTGAGGTACAGTGTTACAAGCTATACGTCAGTAACCTGCCAAAGTAAAAGCTGGAAATAGATTGAGGGTTTCCTGTGGCCAGCTCTATTAAGGCATACTGAATTCCAGGCAGGAGAGAAGATAATTTACATGCCTCTTGAAATAAATGCAACCAGAAAAGTGGTCAATCAGTTATACGCAGTAATAAACATATATGTAAAGCAGGGCCTGGCAGGCCCAGAAGGCTGCTCAAAGATACCTCTCAGCCAAGGTTGCATTCATCTGACAGTACCACTCCATCTTTTAAAGAAATACCTGTTTCCACTGAGAGCTAGGTATTACTGCTACCTGGCATCAATTGCATCATAGCTGATTCCTGTATGGCAGCAGCCAGAGATATAGAAGTGGTAAACAAAGCAACTGTTCAACTCTTGACATTATTTATGTGTTCTCCTTCCCATTGCCACCATTAGCCATGCTCCCACCTGCCTCACATGGATCATTTGCTGAGAAGAAGGCTACTATCTCCAAAAACCAGCTGCTACCATGCAGATGCACAGGGGACTCTGGCTCTGAAGAGCTACTGCTGGACTCCATACTAGCAGTGTTGCTGGGGGACATAGGTACTTGCTCTGGCAGGGTTAGTGTAGTGGCAACACACTTGACCGACCCAGGGTCCTATAGCACAAATCCATCATTGCTATCATGCTGGCATGAGCAGACTCACAGATCAAGACCACACAGGGGGTCTGTCAAACCAGGATTCACTGCAGGTGTTCAGTGTGAGACTTCCCCGAGAGCTATTGGGAATTGGAGCTGCAGTGAGAAATCACACAGGAAAAGCAGCTTCAGTTAAGCTGGGCACTCACATCTGCAGACCTTCCCTTGCAAAGGCTGTCTTCCTAGGGCCACTGTCACATCACAGGGCATGTGATGGGCAGGACATGAAACAAATCTACAAGCTCGTTTGTATCCTCAGATTCCTGCCTCTGCCTGGCAATTGAGTATAAACAACAAAGAACAGAAGAGGCAACTTCAGTTCTGGTCATCCTGAAAAATACCAGTTTCCCCAAAGGAAGGCAGAAATTCTGGACAAGACAAAGGCATTCACTACCATCACTAAATCTACAGGATCGAAATTGGAAGTACTCCTCTGATGCTTTGGGGTCTTTGCTTTCTTTCTTTAGAAACACTCTAAAGAACTAAGAGCAGGTAATGCAGTGCTTGTTGACCACTCAAGTGTCACTTGCCCTCAGGGACTTAATAAGGTCTCTGTTACATACTGTATAATATCTTCATCAATGACATAGCCAATGGGATTGAGTGCACCCTCGGCAAACTGCAGCTGACACTAGACTGAGCGGTGCAGCTGCCATGCCTGAGGGATGCGATACTACCCAGGGGGACCTGGATGAGCTCAAGAAGTGGGCCTGTGTGAACCATATGAGGTTCAGCAAGGCCAAATGCAGGTTCCTACCCCTGGTCAGGGCAATCTCTGGTATCAATACAGGCTGGGGGATGGAGAGCAGCCCTGAAGAGAAGGGCTTGGGGATACTGTTGGACATGAGCCAGGAATGCAGTTCCTGGCATGCTGCATCTCCAGCAGCATGGCCAGCAGGGCGAGAGACACGATTCTCCCCTTCTGCTGCACTCTGGAGAGACCTGCCCTGCAGTGTTGCTTGCACCTCTTGGGCCACCAACGTCAGAAGGACATGGACCTGTTGGAGTGAGGTCAGAGGAGGCCATGGAGGTGCTGTGTGGGCTGGAGCCCCTCTGCTGTGAGGACAGGCTGAGAGAATTGAGGGTGTTCAGCCTGGAGAAAAGAAGGCTTGGAGGAGATCTTAATTGGGGTCTACAAGAGGCCTACAGGATAGGTGGAAACACATTTTTTAGTCATGCCTGGACTTGGGGTAATGGCTTTAAACTAAAAGAGGGGAGATGTAGACTAGATATGTCAGATTTTTTTTTTACAATGAGAGTGATGAAACACTGGCCTGTGTTGCCCAGAGAGGTTGTAGATCCCTGGAAACATTCAAGGCCAGGATGGGGAGGGCTCTGAGCAGCCTGATCTATTTGAAGGTGTCACTGCCCATTGCAGTGGCAATTGGAATAGATGGTCTTTAAAGGTCCCTTCCAACCCAATCTATTCTATAATTCTATAATTCTATGGTCTTCATTGTCAAACTATTCAGTGTGTTATGAGAAAAATAAGAGAAGGCACTTCATCAAACTTATCAAGACTTGTGGTTGACTGTGACTATTCTTCTAAGCTACAGCTCACTCATGAAACACTCAGGTAAAATCTGTTCCTTGAAATCTGATGGGAACCCCAGTCTCCTCCATCAGAAATTCAATGTATAATACTGACCCATGCCCTTCATACAGGAGTGGGCAGTCATATGGTGATAAGTTCTGCATGAAACTGAGTATTATCTGTTGACAGCCGAGTCACACATACCCCACTGCTGATTCAAGGCAGCTTGCTGCTCCTGAGCCATTCTGCTAGAATGGCCATTCTGCTTCTGCTAGATATCATAATTAGCTATGTTAAGGTACCAAAATATATAAATACGTATCTGAAAGGCTTCTCAGTGAGTGCTATATATCCTTTTATCTGTCCTTGGGTGTTCAAATATGTTGGAAAATCTGGACTAGCAGACTGTATTGTCTGCAAACATTGGTAAAGCACAATGAAACAAACAAAAAACTCAAACCAAAACAAAAACTAGCACTGAGCTGAGAATGATGCCACATTGCCCACAGTCCATCTCTATCTTCAGTTTAAAAATGACCGCACGTAGAGCAGCATTCATGCCTTCTTGGCACTGTGCCTTGGCACTGGCAGTAGTTATTTGTAATGAGTACTGGGAAGGACAGTGAGAAACACTGCTTTACTAGCAATCATTTCAGCAAACCCTTTTGATCCCCAAATCTCCAGAGCCATTCTCTGGACTTGAGAAAATGTAAGAGAAACAGCCCTGCAGACAGCAAGGTTGGTGAAGAAGGAAGGAGAGCAGGTACTCCAGGTACCAGAGCAGACAATCCCCCTGCAGCCTGTGGTATAGACCATGGTGAGGCAGGTTGTCCCTCTCCAGCCCATGGTGAGGACTGTGCAGGTTGTCCCCCTGCAGCCCATGGGGGATGACAGTAGAGCAGATATCCACCTGCAGCCCATGTCAGATTCATGCTGGAGCAGGTACCTGTGTCCTGAAGGAACCTGTCACCCTGTGGAGAGCCCGCACTGGAGCAGGCTTCTGACAGGAACTGTGGCCCATGGAGAGGAGCCCACAGGTAAGCAGGTTTTCTGGCAGGACCTGTGACCATGCTGAAGACTCATGCTGGAGCAGTCTGCTTCTGAAGGACCCTGTGGAAAAGACTTACACTGGAGCAGCCCATGCTGGAGCAGTTTGTAAAGAACCACAGCAAGGACCCGCACTGAGGAAGGTTGAGAAGGACTGCATCCCATGGGTGCACTGGAGCAGAGAACCTCATGCTTGAGCAGGGGAAAAGCATGAGGAGGAAGGAGTGGCAGAGACCAATTGTGGTGAACTGACCACAATGCCCATTCTCCACTCCCCTGCGCTGTGCAGAAGGAGGTAGAGAAATAGAGAAAAAATGAAGAAGGGAAGACTGAGGGTAAGCTGGTTTTAGATTTTTTCTTATTATTCTATTCTGTTATTAATTGTCAATAAATTACTTTCCCCAAGTAATAATCCCCAGCAAACATGGTGGCTGGCTCTGGGAGAGGACAGACTGGGGAAGAGTCACAGCATAGCCAGAACACTGCAGCATTTCTCACACAGTCTGCCGATGTGTTCCTCCTTCTTTTTATCACTCCCTACTTTTCTGTGATTTCCACTTTTTATCTTTAATGCTGGTTTGCCCACACCATGAAGTGGTACTTCTTAAGGGACCCTGGCTGGTGCTGTGATGTGTTTTCATGGGCTGGGGCCTCTAGGCAATTAGAGGCTGAGTGGAAATCAGCAGAGCAACTTCACAGACACATCCTGTCAAGATTTTATCTAAGCAATTGCACAAAAATTGAGAACCAGTATCTTCCCATACATAATGAATGCTTGATTTTATGCTTGCTTGGCATCCTTCTGAAGATTTCAGCAGCAGCCTGAGATAGCACACTTAAGAAGAAGAAAGCAAAGCATGTGAGACACTGTATTTTCCGGAAGTCAAATCTTTTTCTCCTTCTCAAGATTCATGTGACAGATTCTGACCTATGAGTTGTCCAAGTCCAACCTACTGATGAGGGCCAGAAGGCCAAGGTGATATCTGGCCTAGTTGTGGACAATGCAGCTCCTCCAGTAACACCTGCTGAAGGCACAGCTGGAAGCATGCACATAAGACATCACTGCTAAGACCAATGCTCTTTTCTTTCTGAGAGCCAAACTACAAGGCAGAAACTTTATATTTGTACAGGACTTTGGGAAAAAAAGAAGAGGTTTTGGAAGCCAAAAGAAGAGGAGTTACAGTCTCCTAAGTGTTGATCTCACTAGATCTCACTAGAATCTCACTAGAACTCCCAACTTCAGTCAAAGAAATACTTCTTTTGCAGTGCCTATAGCTAGTAATAAAATAACTACTTACAGTAGCTTTTCCTTCCCCATCTACTCCTCCCCAAGTAAAGCGATGCAGTTTAAATTAAGTGATTCATTTAAAAAATACTGCAGAGAAAGTTGCTTGAGCATTTGTAACTGAAGGAGATATTTTTTAACAGCACTGGTGAAAGCTCAGAAAAACATGGGGAAAACCATGACCTGGCAGGGATGAGCAAGGAAAACAGACCATCCCGCACACCTCCTAAAATAATTTGAGCTACCTGGTGAAATGGAGACTGTTGACACAGGAAGCAACTGCAGTCAGAGCCAGCAAAAGGTAAGGACATCTCTGTGGACTCGGGAGGATCTCAGACATTGTGTCTTGTGATGCTGTTTTGAAATCAACCTCAGACCTTTTGCTTGAGTTTATGCACTCCTTACTAGATGTTCTCTAAGGCAGAAATGGGGCATGCATCTGCCTAGTGCTGGCCTCATACCGCTCTGGAAGCCCTTGGGGTGACCACTCTATGTTCAAATGGGAACAGGTTGCTATCTGAAAGCAGCAAACACTCAGCACAAGATCCCTGGTGAACTCCAGAGGTTCCCTGTTTTGTTTCAAGGGTTTAGTTAACCTGAAATAAAGCTGTCAGCAGCTCTATGAGATTGACTTGAATCAGCTGTTCAGGAATGTGAATGCTTCAGGGAAAGGAGGGAGTATTGCTCTCATTCAGCCTGCATTGAGTCTCTTCCTTACTCTGTCACTTACCCATTCAAGGCGGGCTTACACATACTGTCTTGCAGAAACACCGCACAGGACTTCGCTGTGCTCCCAAAGCCAAAGCATGGTTGGTCCATGCAAATACCTGCTGTTGCCAAGCAAACCTGTCACCTCTTATAAAAATAAAATCTGGGTCAAACCTGTTTCCCAGAAGATCCTTTTGACAGTTATTAATTACTAATCTCATCCACAGTACCCCAATCACAGAATCACAGAATGGCAGAGATAGGAAAGGACCATCAGAGATCACCCCGTCAAACCGCCTGCTAAAGCTGGGTCACCCAGAGCAGATTGGACAGGTTGGTTTGGGCAGGTTTGGAATCTCTCCAGAGACAGAGACTCCACACCCTCTCTGGACAACTTGTTCCAGGGCTCTGCAGTCCTCGAAGTAAGGAGATTTTCCTGCATGTTCAGATGGAATTTCCCATGTTCCTCTTTATGCCCATTGCCCCTTGTCCTGTCACTCGGCACCACTGAGAAAAGTCTGGCCTCATCCTCTTAACACCCACCCTTCAGGTATTGATCAGCATTGCTGAAGTCCACTCTCAGTCTTCTCATCTAAAGGCTGAACAGCCCCAGCTCTCTCAGCCTTTCCTTATCACAGAGATGCTCCAATCCCCTCATCATCTTTGTCTGTAGTCCCTTGATCATCATTCTCCTCTTTGTCTCTCCATTATTTTTGCTATATCTGATAGCACTTGCAGGTCATTCCACTGACCATCTGCATATGTGCAAAATACTGGCATATCTGAGACTCCATTGTTTCTAGATTTGCTCTTGCAGAAATCATGTGTATTTGGAACAGCTCTAAGAGTGTTTGCTTCTGTCGGGGGGAGTTGGATGAGATGATGTCCTGTGGTCCTGGGCAAAGGTGCTTTCCTTCCAATTGAAATTATTCCAGTATTAGTTAAGAATGAACGCCAGTGAGCTGGATTGTCTCTGCAGCTGTTGGTTTTGAACCTGTGGATACAAATGATTAGGGCCTGCTGAACAGAATGTGTCTGTCTGTAATATACATGATTTGATGTGAAGTGGGAAATATTTCCTCCTGCTCTGACAACCTCCTGATTCATTCCAAAGACAGGCAAAGCAAAAATGAGGTTTGAATGAACACGCCTGTTCTCCACCATTGTCAGTAAGTTCCACTGACTGGCATTCGCTACAATCTCTCTTTTACTCTCTCTCTGTTCTCATAGACCTCCTTTCTTGTTTTCTTAAATGGTCTCCTTTAATCTACTGCTTTCTCTGTATGGCTTTTTCAAGCTTTTATGCAGTTTTAATTTTATTTTTTTTTAAATTAGAATTATTTTTCTTTGATGCCTTCACATCCAACCTAAGCAGGGGGGCTTAGGCGAAAGTTTTCACTTGCCAGAGCTGTGGTACTGGTGTGCCAAATCATATACTGCACAACTGCTGTTGTGAGCAATCCTCTTTGATCATAACCAGGCTATAATGATCTTTTTCCTTATGAACTTATGATCTTAAGATCTTTGTTCTTATGAACTGGTCATTAACAGGCATTAATCCCTGTGTCCCGAGCCTCCACTAACTTCCATCCCAATTGCTGATACAGCTGAGAAAGGAAGTACAAAACAGCAGTGCCTTTACTTTTGCTCTCTTTCTGTTTCTGTAATTGTACTCTTGGGATATTTTACTCCTGGTCTCACCAACACCTGCAGTATTTGTCTCCTGAGTAAAAGGAGGCCTTTTTCCATGCATTGCAAATTAGTTCTGCAGGGGTAAATTCACCCTTCCTTGGGACAGAAGTGCTGCTTATTCTGCCTAACTAATGACCGCCTGTCAGTGCCTTCACCTTCTCCCACCACCTCCTTTGCCCAAACAGCAAGCAGCAGCTCCACAGCCTCCACTACCGATGCTCTCACACAGAAAGACAAGACCAAAGCTCTGTCCTTGAGATGAAAGCAAGAATGCATGAGTGAGTGTATTGGCTGAGGGAGTAATGAGCAGGGAACCAATTCCTGTTTCTGCTCCTGCTGTGAGTCTACCAATGAGGCTGTAGGGGCCTCTACAACTCCCCATTCTAATTATTCTTGTGACCCTCTTCCCACTGTTTCCTTCCTACTTCAATGATGAGTTGCGCAATTACCAGGCACTGAAACTCCAGGCTCAGCCAGAAGGGTGGAGTGACAGAAAGGGAAAGACCAAGACAGAGAATTTGACTGTATTCAAGTTATTACTAAATGGCACAAAACTACAGAAATGTCCGAAGAGAACCCATGTCTTCTTTTTTGTGGCATCTAGGACTTGTGAAAAATCAGTCAAAGAAAAAAGCACATTCTCTCCATTTTCTCTGCCCCTGCCTGCCTACACTCAAATGTGGATGAAGGTTTGGAGGTTTCTATAGTTACAGAATGCCTTCCTTAAATTAAACAAGAGGGAAAACCAATACCATGGGGACCATGCAAAATAAATTTTGCTTATTAATGTTTGTATTATCCATTTTTCCCAATCCCACCTCACAGTATTGAAATTCAGTAAGCTGTTTAGCAGAGGAAGGCTGCAAGTGCTAATCCCTTGAATGCCCTGTTCATTTTGGGTAACAGACTTGGAATCTAGAGCTGTTTCAAAAATGTCTCTGTCAACAGTGCTTCACTGACAGTCTGGTGTTGCAGGTGCCTAGAAAGAAAATGGTCAGCATTTTGCAAGATTCCTGCTCAGCAACATATTAAGCAGTGACATAAGAGCCTCTTGCAGGATCCCACTACAGCCCATAACCAACACACAAAACATTTCAAAATCCAGCGAGAGATGTCTAACAGCAAAGTTACATTAAAGGTTCAGAAGATGAGGCAAGCTTCTCATCTTGCTCTGTTTTTCTATTTAAAACTGAACTTTGCAGGCTACATTGTACTAATGAGAAAAAGAGATGCCAGTCTACGGCAAACTATTTGTAAGAAATCTCCCTTACACGTCACACGTGCCCTGTATTGGTGGAAGTGAACAAAAGAAAACTTGAATGACTCTGGGATGAGGCTAAAATACTCCAAAATAAGATACTGTTGTGGTTTCAGCCAAATTTACCAAAACCTTATTGACAGATGTCCGTCAGTCCCCCCTCCTTTGGGAAAAAGAGAGGAGAGGAAGAAATTAAAGAGATTCAAGAGTTTAGAAAAAACTAAACTACTTTAATGAAAATATAAATAATAATAATATAATAAATAATAANAGAAGGGGCTTGACCTGTTGATCCCTCAGCTTTTATAGGGGCATGATGCGGATGGGATGGAATACTCCTGTTGGTCAGTTTTGGGTCACCTGTCCTGTCCGTTCCTCCTTGCAGGTGGGACCCCTTTACACTTTTCCATTTCCGACCCTCCAACGGGCAAATGACAAAAATTACCTGACCTTGGTTGTTCTAGCAATAAGTATAAGCAAGGGCCTCTCTGCATACCATCCCTTGGTATAATCAGGTTTTATCACTGCGAGACAAAACAGTTCTGAACGAGATTAACAGTTCTGTTAATTTCAGAGTTTAGTTAGTTAGAAGAGGCCTAGCTAAGAAAGTAAAATTGTAAAACAGAAAATTGGTTCATTTTACCTCAAACCAGGACAGATATATACCAATTAATTTTCATTCTCTGGTTTCAAAGCAACGTATAGAGAAACTGCTAAAAACTATATTCATATTATTATACTCAATTCTGTCTTGAGGTTGGGGATGGTCCATTTTACATCTAGGGAGAATCCCAGATATGTTAGGAATGTTAGAACGGTGGTATGATGAAGTGTTGTTCTTTCAGTGGATGGTCTATGTCATAGAATCATAGAATGATTTTGCTTGAAAGGGACCTTAAAGCTCATTGGGTTCCAATCCCCCGCCCTGGGCAGGGACATCTCCTGCTAGACCAGGTTGCTCAAAGCCCCATCCAACCTGGTCTTGAACACCTCCAGGGTTGGGCATCCACAGCTTCTCAGGGCAACCTGGGCCAGTGTCTCACCATCCACTCCTAACTGATACTGCACTTGAACTTTTCAATAATCAAATGGGTATTTTAACTTTTCCATTGTTCTCCTATTCTGTTCCTCCCTTGGTCGTGTCAGACATTTGCTGTCATATTCCTTGTTAGGAAAAACAAAATCACAGCAACCATTTATGAACAACAGAAGTGAAATTATAACTTTGATGCATGGTGGCTGCTCTGCAGAGAGTGCTGAATTTTTTTTTTTGCTGCCTAGGGCAAGGATACAAGCTCTGCATATACAGCACCTCCCTGAATCTGCTACAGATTTTCCTATGTGCTGGGCAAAGAGGTCACCTGAGATCTGGCTGCTCAGCCAAAACTTAGTGGTGGGAAAAGCCAGTGTCCTCCCTGTCAGTGTTCCTTCCTGCACAGCTAGTCTTGCAGCCCATGTCTCTCTGTCTCCATAGATTGTTTGCAAGCTGTTGGTCCAGGGAGGGGCTATCCCAGAGCTGCCTTCAGGCAGCAGACCCACTACTCCACACTTGCCGTAGCAGCTGCAGCACTGCATTGCTGCCCATCACCAGGACCTGTCCTGAGTCATCTGAGAGCCTGGAGGTGTCCCTGGGATCACCTTGCCTCAGGGTGCACAAGGAGTGCCCCAGCTGCCCCAGAGAAGCCACTGAGATGCACATCTGGCCAGATGCTGGCTCAGTGAGGAAGGGGATTGCACTCCCTCATCATGCAGGAGCTCCTTTCTGTCATGGGATGACAGAATGTAGGCTGCACAAAAACCTGATGGGGACTAAGAAAGACCTGTCTGACCTCTCTGACTGTCTGACACCATCTCAGCCTTGATAAAGCTGCAGAACAGACCTGCTCATAAGGGCAGAAAACACATGGCTATGTAGCATAAGACTTCTTGACTATTGGTTTTCTCCATGGAGATCTTGGTAACCAGTTGCAGTAAGCATTGTGAACTGGAAATGCAAGATGTGTTTCCCTGTCCTGTGCCATGCCTGTGCATGTGGCAGCCAGGCCATTGCAATGGCAGTTGCAATGGTAAGGATTCAAGAAGCTGAGCACAGCAGCGGGGCAGGGCAAGAAATGACAAATACATACCTCAAAGCTTGGGGGACTAACAGGTCTGGGGGCTTTGGCTCAAAACACCACCCCCCTGCACAGCAGATAACAACTTTGGCTCTGCCATTCAACAGCTCCAGGGAGCAGAGAAACCTGCAAGAACCACCATGGGACATGGGTCAACCTATGGAGTTGCACAGCTATCCAAACAGCCCTTGATGAAGAGAGACGCAGCAGCAGCATGAAGCCACATGGCAACTATGGACACAGGAGGAAAAACACAGAAGTCCAAAAGAGGAGAGCAAAATGTGGAGAAATACTGCAAGGTTGCTATTTGGAAGAAGCAGGATGGAGACAAAAGAGAGAAGGTTGAAAAGTCCAGCCATGGCAGATGTGGATGGTTGCTTTGAAGGAGGACCTGACAGGCTCAGATGAAAAGCTTGTCAGGGTCATGCAGTGGCTTCAAAGGCTGCTCCCACTGTAGATAGTAGTTGGTCCTCCCTCGCTGTTCTGTCAGCTAGGAGGACACTGGATTGAGATGAATGAAAAGCACTCACATGAGAAAAGCAATATTAGTTAAAACGTCTTATCATACATTCAGTTAATTACTAAGTGAATTGCTTTAATGCTACACAAAATACGCAGCTGTGTTTAATGAGCTGCTAAAATGCTCTGAGTAAACTTTAATAATATAATTTTTCTCACCGAGGAAAATTGCTTCAGGGGAAAATGCATCTGCTTGCACCTAAAATATTCTGAGTGACATCTCAATGGCTATTATCTTTAGGGCACATGGTCATCAATTTCAGTAATATGAAATGTTAAAATATTTATGCTTATCACTAGTGTGCAGCCTCTAGAGCAAGCCCAGTCCAGCTGGTGACAGAGGAGGCAATTCCAGGATAGATTAAATAGAGGCAACTCCTGCTTCTTTTTGCTTTCTGTCATAGTGCACATTTCCTTGTCCTCAGACATGAAATCCACCACACGCTCTCCCTGGGACTGTCTCTAGCAGGCCTGTGTCCCTTCCATGACAAATGCCCCAGCTTAGACACAGCTCTCCAGTCCATAGCTGACAGCAAAACCCACTGAGTATACACATACAAGGAGGACAACTGCCTGTGACACATAGAATCACAGAATGGTTCAGGTTGGAAGGGAGCTTAAAGATCATGTCATCCCTCCAACTCCCTGCCCTGGGCAGGGTCGCCTCCCACCAGACCAGGCTGCTCAAAGCCCTGTCCAACCTGGCCTTGAACACCTCCAACCACAGCTTCTCTGGGCAACCTGGGTCAGTGTCTCACCACCCTCACAGGAAAGAATTTCCTCCTAATATCTCCCCTCTTTCAGATTCAAACCATTCCCTCTCATCATGTTGCTCTATTCCCTGACCAAGAGTCCCTCTCCATCTTTCCTGTAGGCCCCATGTAGGTGTTGGGATTCAGTATTCAGTATACTGTACTACATCCTAGTATGAAATGTGCCTTCTCCTCCATGATGGCACAGTTCCCTCCTGTTTGGCTTGTGATTGCCCGTGTCTCAGGTCATGTCAGTAGTGCTCCAAGCCAAGGTCAAGCTTGCTCATAACTTCAACCAACATACAGCCCTTCACTTCTCTGTATTGAGCCACATCTCCAGTTTGTCAAGAGTAAGCTCCTGGAGTTGCTGCCTTGTACTTCTGCTCTTGCAGTCTGAGGAAAAAGAATTAGGCACAAATGAAAGTTATGAACCAGAAAAGTCTACATACTTCAGAATAAAAGACAGACTGGTTTCTCTGAAGTGCTACTATAAGCCAGCATCTGTCAGGCTGGATGTTCAACCAGTGGTAGACCCACTTCTTTGCGGTGTTTGTACCAACTTCGTGGGTTGAATGAATTGATACATATGCTGATTGTCTCATCCTAATTTCCTAAACAAGCTATACCTTCTATATGGTTTCAGGATATGGGAAAATGAGCAGCACAGAGGCAGGCTATAAGCCTTAAAGTGCTCATGGAGACATTATTGCTTCTTCATTCAAAGTAGCAGCTGCTGACCATAGACATCCGTGTGTGGGGTGCCCTGGTCCTTGTAGGACCTGCTCCTCTGCCATGGAAAGAACAGGTTTACTTTTATTAGATGCACTATTTCTTCCCAATGCTTCCCATAGGCTTCCCATTTTATCTGCATATACATTCCAGCACTTGGGACAGATCACCAGTGCTGATTTAACAGAGAAAGGTGGACATTGTGCTGTCTACCATCACCTCACCTGTTTTCAGGTTCAAAGTGTCCCAAATGTTGAGCTGGCACACCTGTGATTTCCCTACACATAGGGTCAGGCCATCCTGCAGCCACCGGGGACATGGGTTGGGTGACTTAAGTTGTGAAGATGGTTTCCAATCTCCATCTTGTACCTCCCTGTACTTGAGACAGTCTTGATTTATGGGACCAGCTGCCTGGTGAAGAGGAGTAACATATTTTTCTGAAAACTTGCCTCAAGAGTTTTCTGCTGCCTCAGAGGGACTTTCTGTCTCGTGATGGGTTGAGGCAACCTAAAACACGTAGAGATCTGAGAGCACCTTGAGAAGTATTTATTTATCTTTTCTTAGGAGAAGCCCAGTCACTTGGAAAGGTAAGTTTCAGAGATATTTCCAACATCTAGAAACAAGGCCAAATATTTTGGCTGTGGCCAGGTGGTGACTACCATGCACTACAGACACAGTCAGAAGCATGATCTGCTGAGCACGTGGTCAGGCTGATGGGTACTCAGTTTTCCTGTGATTTGTTGCCTCATTCAGAATAAAGAACCAATGCTCTGGGTATGAATTGTGAATACACTACTCTATTTTATGCTCAGGAAATGTATTAATCTTTTCTGACTTTCTGAATACTTCAGAAGGACCAAGTGCAAACATTCTTGCCTGTATCACTTACTGAAGAAAGAAACCATTAGCTGCAGCAAGAGCTATATCTTAGCTATGCAATTATGCTTATGGCCTGTCATCTGCCACTAATGCCTAGGGGAAAAAGATCAGAATTATGCTGAAGAAGAAATAAAGCACTGTGCACTAGGGAAATCCTGATTTGGCTTGCTCAGCAATAGTGGCCAGGCCTATTAGCCCTATCTCTTGATAAACATTCTTGTTATGAGGTAGTTCTGGTTTATGGCTCTATGCTTGGGCTTCTGTAGCTCATCTGTGAATAAACACTATCAAGCCCAGGAGAAGCATGGACTGTTGATGCTTGCAATATTGACTGCTTCACTGGGTCCTCTGCCCTGCAGGAGCCATGGCCCCAGAATTACAACCCACTCAGCACCAGCGCTCTCTTCTCAGAAGCAGAGAGTATAGAGTGAGTTCTGCAGTTTCCATCCAGACCAGAAGTACCCCACCCTTGCCTTTTATATCATCCAATCTCTGTATTAGCATTCCATGCTGAGTTTCCATAAAGAGTATAAACATGTTTTGGAAATATACAGGAGGTCATAAAATCCCACTTCATTTTAAGTTCAGTGGCTTAAAGGAGGCTCACAAGATATTTTACTGGCTAATTTAGTGGATGGGAAGTGGATTGTGGATGGAGCTAAGATCTTTCTGGAGAATTTTTCCAAAGCAGGCAAGTCTCCTCTGAGCCTCTTGATCTTCAGTAACAAGACCTCCCAGGAGACTTACAGCTCTTCCTGGCTACTGGCAGGCTAAAGAGAACAGTAATTTTCTCTCCCTTTTTTCTGTTATTGAAACATTTTGCCTTCTGGGCACAGCTTCTCTCCATAACAACCTGAATTTACTTGTCTTTAAAAAAAGAGAGAGATGGACTGGAGAATAAAACCCAACAAAACAGCAAAAACTACATCCAGTCAAACCTTTGTCAGAGCAGAACTAACCTGGAAGGAGATTAAGGATGAGAATGTGTCCCTGATTAGCCACATGGAGGGAAGAAGAGCCACAGGCAGAGTGGCTGTGTGTCCCTACCTGCACAACATGGGGTGCCCAAGTCCACAATGGACACAGACAGTGTCAAACAACCTGTCAGACATGCACCAGCATATTCAACTTCCTTACTTATATCACAATAAGTTGTATGTTAGCAGGCTCACAAGCAAAAGTGGTTTTTTTTCTGTGAAGCTTATTTTGCATTTAAACATAAGACAAACTCCTGATGGTGTTCTCTCCACAAACAGGGGCAGCGCTGAATGAATGCATGTGGTACCAGCGTGGTTCACATCTGTGTGTCCTCAGCCAGCTCCCTGGCTGCTTCTGCCTTTCCAGCAATACAGACTACAGCAGCTATAAAAAAGAGGACTTCTCAGCATAAATACGATGAGCAGTCCTGATGTCCTCTTTTCCAGGATCATTCAGTCTAGTGTTTAACTTGTTTAACTTGTCAGATCAGACACTGGACATTGTTTCTGCTTTAGAAGTGTTTGGTTTGTACTGATGGATGGCACTGCAAAATGCACTGGGATGCCAGTTAGGTTCCTGCAACCTAATTCTTTCTTTGGCCTCTGCCACCACTGAAGAACAAATCCAGTGCAACCCTGAGAGCTTGGAAGAACTGATTGAAATGGAACTAGAGGAAAAAGAAGCAGCAACATCAAGACAAGAAAACTCCCAAGCAAGGAGATACAACGCCTTTCTGCCTTGGAAAGGAACACCTTCAGGCATTGTGCTGTAAACCTTCAAAAGGATAAGATCTTGATAGTACATAAGGGATTTGTTGTAATGGGATCATCAGAGCTTTGAGTACAACAAACTACCTTTCTGTTGACAAACCATTTCATCAATGGGGTGATATGATTTAATTCAACTCAACCATCAGCCATGTCCCACAAGAGAAAGCAGGAAGGCTGCCATGACTCTGCTCTTAATGCAGTACAGCTGCATGGGCGGCTCTGGCATCCCTTGGAATGATGCTGGAGCAGATAGGTGTTCTTCTTCTCACTTTACTGCTTTCTTCCAGTGCAGGCAACAGCCCTTTGCAATAAAGGTAGAGGAAAACCAGGAGAAGCATGAACTGTTGCCCGCCCCACCAGCCTTGGTCTCTCCAGCCTGTACAGGCCCAGGACTTGGGTCTCCATGGCACTCATGAACTGATAAAAAGCACCTAGCTCCACAAAGCAGCAACAAGTTGTTCTCATTCCTCATGCCCAATGCAGAGGTCTTGTTTCCTTTGCTCTGCTCATGCTTTACAGAAGTTTACCTCCAGGCATGCAACAAACACCAACAAGTGCTAGACAGAGCACAGAGGTGCTAGTGACCCTCTGTAGGGTCCAGCTCTGTAGAGATTTGTGAAGGAAACTTGACAGTTGTTTGTAAGAGCATATGTGGAAGCACCATAATAAACAGCAGAGCAGGATATCAATGAATGGTGGATATATACCAAGTCAAGAGACCAAGAGCAGCTGTGAAACCCAGGATGGGCTATACATAATGCCTGGAAATTGGCAGGAGGTGGCACTGGGAGGAGTGCTGGGTGCATACGGGTGCTGAAGAGCCAGTGGTGTGACTTTTCTCACTCTTGCTGAAGTAGGCTCAGGGCTGGGTTGAGTTGTAAAAGTAACATTCACATTCATGATTAGGTCCCTTCCAACTCTAACCATTCTATGATTCTATGATTCACATATCAAGGGAGGTATCAGAAGAGAAGATGAGAACTCAGAATCTGTTCCTAATGTTCTATGTCTGAACAGACATGTCTAGATGTTTGTGAGTGTTGAAGAATGGGTGAGAAACTGAAATGTGTCTTGTTTAAAATGAGCTTTGTCTTTCACTTCTACACAGTCTGAGTTTTGCCACAGCTCCACCAGCTTTACCTGTCAGCTCCTGGAGACAAGTCCCCTTCTGACGACAGGAATTGATTGAAGAGCCAGCTGTCACATTTGGGATGATTAGTCTGGCATATTCTCTGGGAGAGTGGTGCAGCTAGGCCACAGGTCTCCACGGAGGTGAGGTCTGCCAGCCAGGGAGGCTGCCAGGACTCAGCCAAAGCCACGTCTCGCCAAACCAAGTGTTGGTATCAGTGCAGCTGGGATGGAGACTCCACAGGGCCATTCTAATCAGCACTTCCAGTAGTCTAAGATGACTCTACAGCTATTCAAAACTATCCATCAGATATTATTTGGAGAATGTAATTTACATTAATAATATAGGATAGCTACTACACTCCCTTTACTCCTACAGACTCACTGGACTTTTGCTTCTTTGTGCTTTTCTCATCTGTGTAGGGAGTGAGCTGCAGCTTCCTTGATTACCAGCTGCATTAACAGCTGAATTTGGTGATTATGAGCTCTTTCTAAGGAAAGAATAGCACTGAGATTAGCTAGAACTTCTATGACTGTAGAAAGGAGACACAAAACCAACTGCTTGGTGCACCCAGACCATACCTACATGATGTGCTGCTGGTCAGTATGTTGCAGGAACTGAATGAACTGAGACAGTGATGAAAAACCCAGACGGTGTTCTGTACCCTTGAATCACTCCCATTACTATACAGAAGAACATAAATGCACAAACCTGACTGCTTTCAGCTAGCCACAGAATGCCTGTGGTTCAGTTTGGCTTCATATAAGTGGCTGTCTCCTTTAATCAACCTAAACCACGGTGGAACGAGCATCACTGCTTTTTGAAATAACCTATGCATTTGTTTTGGGTTTTTATTGGTCACTCACTTTTGACAGGAGAGATTTAATCAGAAGAGAGTACTGCTTTCCAAGACATACCTGCATTATGAAGAGAATAGCTGGAAATGGATGGTGTTGTTAGCATCAGCATTTTCCCAAAACTTGAGGGCTAAATATACTCTGCTTTTTGCTCCTAGGTAACTGGGGACAACTGAAGCATTAAATATGTTTGCAGTCACCACTACCCACCTGGGTTGTTTCCATTTTTCTTCATTATTGAGGGCATTTTGGAAATGGGAAGAGCCCAATTTGCTTTCAAACATGCTATGCAACAGTACTGACAGAGGTTGGCTGATGAGCAGGCTTGAGACCTTTCCCCTCCCCCCTTCAGATTGGCCAGAGCTGCTCACTCCCCTGGAATCCCTCAGGGGTCCATATTTAATATAATTTAATATAATCATCAGTATAATTTAATATTATTATCAATGACATAAATATCAGGATTGAGTGCAACCTTAGTAAGTTGCAGATGAGACCAAGCTGAGTGGTGTGGCTGACATGCCTGAGGGACAGGATGCCATCCAGAACAGCCTCTGTGAATATCATGATGTTCAGCAAGGCCAAGTGCAGGGTCCTGCACCCACGTCAGGTCAACCTCTGATATCAACACAGACTGGGGGATGGAGGGATAGAGAGCAGCCCTGAGAAGATCTTGAGGGTACTGGATGAAAAGCCGGACATGTCAGCAATGTGGGCTGCAGTCTTGAAAGCTCCCTGCATCTTGGGCTGCATCCCCAGTAGTGTGGCCAGCAGGTCAAGGGAGGTAATTCTCCCCCTCTGCTCTGCTCTGCTCTGGGGAGACCCCCCTGCAGTGCTGCCTCCAGCTCTGGGGCCACCAACATCAGAAGGACAGGGACCTGTTGGAGTGGGGCCAGAGGAGGTCACGGAAGTACTGTGAGGTCTGGAGCCCCTCTGCTGTGAGGACAGGCTGAGAGAATTAGGGGTGTTTAGCCTGGAGAAGACAAGGCTCTGTGGACACCTTATTGTGATCTTTCAGTACCTAAAGGAGGATTAGAAGAAAGACAGGGACATTTTAGTCATGCTTATTGTCATTGGACAAGGAATATGGTTTTAAACTTAAAGAGGCTAGATTTAGAGTAGCTACAAGGAAGATATTTTTCACAGTGAGAGTGGTGAAACACTGGGCCATGTTGCCCGGAGAGGTTGTAGATCCCTGGAAATATTCAAGGGCAGGTTAAACAGGCCTCTGAGCAACCAGATTTATTTGAAGATGTCACTGCTCATTGCAAAGGAGGGGAGTGGGGAGGCGTGGCTATTTCCCACCTAAAGGAATGCCGGTATCATTTTGTTCTTCCTAGTCAGATCAGCAGTGCACTGGGAGGCAGAGCTGAGCAGCAGAAAAATGCCCTGGAAGGGAACTTGTGAGAAGTAGGTTTATTCTCAGCTCCTGGTCAAAACGTGTGGTTGACCCAGCTCCTTCATCTCTGAAGCAGGCAGCTGTGCTCAGAAAGCCAGGTGCTGGGAATGTACAGCACGTGCTCTCTCAAAAAAGAGCATTCAAAAATGGACAGCTGCTCTTGGAGTTAAGTCCAACCTATATATGTATGTATATATACAACTACCTGCATACATACATATATATATTTATGTATAAATATGTACATGTTTGTATTTTCTGTGTAGGTATGTATACATACAGACAGGTACTTGCAGAAATAAATTGATTCTCTGGAAGACTAGAATCTCAGCTTGTGGTATTCTCCTTCTCCTCCTTCTTTTAATGAAATGGAGTGAAAAGTCTTGGAAATATGAAATGAATACTCATTTCTGGCTGAAGACCAGGAGGGAGAGCAGGGGGAATCTCTAACCATGAAAAGATTTATATATCTCAGCTTTCAGGGGCACAGCTCAGAAGCATTGAATGCAGAGAATGGTAGATTGCCCTGCCTTGAAAAGCAGTTCCAAAGTTGCCCTTCCAGTGGGTTTCTCCCACATTTTCTCAAACTGACATACTTGCTGACTGTATTAAAGCTTGCCAGATTAGGTGGAATATAAGCAATGAGATGTACTTGAGCCTCCACAATCTCAGAAATACACTTTCTGCCCAGCATAAGAAAATCTTTTGGTAGCTTGTTAAAAGAAAATGTAGGCCTGCGATAGTGGCCAAAGGAAGGTCAGAGTCCCAGACATCATATTGATTTTCTCTTCCTGTGCTCAAAATCATTTATATATGGGGAGAATCTGCAAAATGCCTAGGTGAGGCACGTTCCTTCCCCTCAACCTCTGAAAAGTTCTCTACACAACGGCACCTAGTTCTGCCAAAACTGTTTCACTGCATAACTCCACTAGTGCTGACGGGAGCAGAGTGCTTATAATATGGGCTTAGGTCTTTAAGAAGCCTTTGAATAATTTACCTGTCTTTTAGTCAAGGCCAAACCCCTTTGAAATATCTAAACCAAAATGAAAAAAAAGGTAATACTTCATCCAGTCACTAAAATCAAAGTTAGTAACAGTATTTGCAGGAAGGGGCAATGCCAAATGAATATATCCTGCTGTAAACAGCTGTACCCATTGCACATAAAAGCATATCTGGCACACATCCACCCCCCAGTAAATAAAACCATACAGTGGACAGGGCAATGCCTCAGTCCTGACATTCACAGATCAGGTTGGTTTTGTTAGAGACATTTCAATGGCAACAGAGAAGTCAGTACATGGTTAAAGAATGAAACACGTCATCACAAGCTCTTATTCCAGAGCCCAAGTTAAAGGAATGGCATTGGGCTGTGTGCCAGGACCCCATCACACAGTAACACTGGTCAAAGTCTTAGAGTTAACTGGAAAGGTTTAGACCAGGCAATAACCCCTAAGAACATGCCTTTCTGTCAAAGCAGAAAAACTTTGTAAAGGACTCTGTGGTTCTGACAAAAAACCCCAACCAACCAACCAAAAAAGCGTAGTAAGAATGTTTTTCACTTCATTTTGGAATATTTTGTTTCATCTGTTACTATTTCCTGATTTTTTTTTTTTTTTAAATATTCTGACATTGTGGAAAAAATGTGGTTTCAGTACTCTTATGGAAAAAAGCCATAGTTGAAAATGTGGATTTCTGAGACTCTCATTCTGGCAAATGAAGCCTGTCCTCGTCTGAGGTAAAACAAACCAATTTGCTGGCTTACAATTTTACTTTTGAAGCTGGGCCTCTTCTAACTAACTAAACTCTGAAATTAACATCACATTGTTCAGAAAACTGTTCACTCTCACAGCGATAAGACCTGATAATACCAAGGAATGGTATGCAGAGAAGCCCTTGATTATAATTATTGCTAGAACAACCAAGATCAGGTAATTTCATTACTTGCCCCATTGGAGGGTCAAGAAAAGCATAGGGGGGTCACACCTGTGGGGAGGAGTGGACAGGACAGGACAGGTGACCCAAAACTGACTGAGGTATTCCATCCCATCTGCATCATGCCCAATATAAAAGCTGAGGGATCAAAGGGTCAACTCTCTTTTTTCGACAGCCGATGGCTGAAGAAAACCCTGTCTGTTTGCCTGCCTTTGATCTCAGTTCGAGCATTCCTGACTCCAGATCTGGAATCCACCTCCTGCCGATCACCAAATCTAGTCTAGGACTTTTCCTGATGCCTGCTGGTGACATGGTCGTCGTCCTGGGAGCTTGATACAGTTTTGTATATACTGTATCTATTTCATTATTTTACTTTTATTTTAATTTTAGTATTAATACTTCATTAAAGTAGTTTAGTTAATTCTAAATTCCTAAACCTGTCTTATCCCTTCCTCCCCTTTCTTTCCGGGGTGAGGAAGGGCCATCTGTCAATCTGGTTTTGGTAAATTTGGCTGAAACCACGACAAAGCCTAAGAAACATTTTTTGTTCTCCATTTCACTCGATTCTCCATAGAAAAGCATGAAGTGTAAAACATTACATTTTGAAAACCTAAAAATATTCCAAGGCACTGTCTCATATAGCAAAAGGGTGGTGGGGTCACTTGGTCTTCCTTTTAATACAAGCTTTTTTCTTTTCAATCTAACATCAAACGGCTCCAGTTTGAAGAGAGACCTGAAGGATTTGGCCTCCCTGGGCCTGGCCTACTCTTGCAGCTGCATGACGATACGATCCAGGGAGAAACTTCACAGTGCTTGGTGGAAGGCGCGCAGCAGGGACCCAGAGCAGCAGCAGCTTCCCTGCCTCTGCTTTTCCCACTTGCTTTCTCCACAGATCCAAACAGGAGTCTCTGCCTTTGCAGCAGGATCACCGCATGTTCCCATTCTTTCAGATTAGAGGCAACCTCCTTTTAAGTGAATATTTATAGTATGCCCCACGTGGCACCAGCTGGGAGACATTATTCTGGAGCTAAGTGCTCTTTCCCAGTCCAAAGAGCTATACATGGCTCTGGGTGCCTCTAATGTCATTCATTAACTTCAGATTTAGTAACATTCAAATAGTTTCTACTTCCTTTTTGCTCATCTTTTACTGGAAAAGCAGTTGTAATCCAGCAGAAGCTGGAAAGATGATCAAGGACTGGAGCATCTCTCTGCTGAATAAAGGCTGAGGGACCTAGGGCTCTTCAGACTGGAGAAGAGCAGACTGAGAGGGGTCCTCATCACTGCTGAGCAATATCTCAGGGGCAGATGTCAAGACAATGGAGTTAGGCTTTTCTCAGTGGTGCCCAGTGACAGGACAAGGGACAATTAGCACAAGCTGAAAAACAGGAAGGTCCATCTGAACACGTGCAAAAACTTCTTTCCTGTGGGGGAGGCAGAGCCCTGGAACAGGCTGTCCAGATACGTTGTGGAATCTCCTTCTCTGTAGACATTCAAACCACACCTGGACATGTTCCTGTCCAACCTGCTCTGCGTGACCCTGCTCTGGCAGGGGGGTGGATGATCTCCAGAGGTTCTTTCCAATCTCTATTATTCTGTCATTCTGTGATTCCCAGATTCCATTGCTATCAAGGTAGCTAATATGATATACATAAACACATGCGTAATACAGAAGTGTCATATAAATATTATTATAATTGTGTGTTTGTGCAATCTAGTAGGTATAATACAGGAGGCACACATGCATACTAGCTAGTGCAACATATCCAACATGAATGTGCAAACTATCTGGCTTCCTAACAGCAAATTCTGTGATGAGCAGAAACTACTTACTCAGCTGGCAACAATGGTGTATTACTGCCTCCACCAAGCAAGATGCAGCTGAGTCCATTCCTCCTGCCCATGGGTAAGGCTGGGTACATGGTTGGTGTAAAACTCACCCATTTTCACCAATATGAATAGTGATGTGCCAAGCAGAGTTCTCAGCATTTGTCATCCAGGCTGCTTGGCAGGAATTCACATTAACGATATATTATAGTTTAATATTATGCAGTTAAAAAGATCAAATTTCCTTCATTAGAGAGATGTTAGCACTGCAGGAAAAAGCAGCTCATAACACTGCAATCAACAGCTGTTGTTGCAGGGGGAAGAATAAAGTTCACACAGCTAACATTAAATCTGTTGCTGACTGAATTCCGAGTACTTGATTTTTGCAATGGCAGTCATTTTCCTTTAATGTTGTTTCCTGTTATGTATTTTATTGAGCTGAAGTTTCTTTCAGGCCAAAATACCTACAAAACCCATCTCCTGTGGTTATTTCCCCTGTGACATATTGGAAATGGCTGGATAGCGTGCCTGTCTGAACTATAATTTAAAAATTCCATTTTAATTGCACCAGTGTAGAAACCCGATGGCAGGTGTACATACGGGCACCTGGCTCCATCCAGATATGAGAAATGCTAAGGAGGCTAATGTTTGATCTCAAAGCCTGCAAGGGCACCAGTGAGATTCTTGGGACACCCACTAACTCGTCAGCCACTGTAACACCTATGTAGAAGTTTTTAATCCACCCCTCACTTGTTAAGGCAGAACAACAGTTTTGTCCTGCAGATCTCTGCATTGATCTGCTTAGTTTAATTAAACAAATCTCCAGATTCAATTAGCAGTGATAGCTAAGACTTCTGCAGATGTTAAAGCAAATGTCCTGCTGATTTTAATGCGTGTCTGTCACCAGGCACTTCTGTGAGTATGGTTGTATCTGTTCCCTTGGTTTGCTCATTTGCCAGACCCTGGTGGGCTAGCATTCAATTAAGATGTAGCAGAGCCATCAGGAGAGGAGGCAGCCCAGGAAACAGCTGCCATCATGGGGTATCTCATTAAAAGTCTCCTAAATCCTATGTTCTTACCCTTGTGCCTTGGTTTAGATGTGTCACGGCGACTTTCCACAGGGAGAAAAGCATCCCAATGAGATTAAGGAAAAAAGCCTGTTTTTTGACATTTGTGATTCTCGACTTCTCTACCAATGATGGTGGTCTTTCTGTTTTTTCCTTTCCATTCACTTTGACCCTGCTCCAAAACTACTTCTGCTTCAATATCTGCCCAAACACACCACACAAACCAGCCCTTGTGTAGCACAGAGGAACTTCTCTGGAGAGCTTTGGACCCCCAGAAAAGTGACAAGCCCAGTTCCACATTCAGCCTGTCTAATGTAGGAAGACGGTTAGATTCCTCACTTTTTACATGGTGCAAGTAATTTACGTTTGACTATTTCATAGTCTTTTTGCTGCCATAATGACACTATTCTTGGTTGCAAAACCTAGTTTGTGTTTGCAAAAGCTGCATGAGCTGGACCCTTCTTAACAGATGATTTTATTTCTTAATCCTGTTAGAGCTTGGGAATGCAGCAGTTCATTCCAGCCACTCCAACCTCCTCCTTATTTCAACTTGCTTCTCCACTTCTTGTTTCCACATGAGTTGCCTCTGTTGGGTGCTTCTGATACTTGAGAAAACAAAGCAGTACCTTTTCGAACCTTCTTGTTTCTAAGGCTGTTGGGTGTAGCTACATGACAGCCGTGGTCATAGCTATTCCTTGAACAAGACCTGTACTGGAAGCACAAAATTATGGCTGTTTATTAGCAGTAGTTATAAGTGGTGTTTTACAGAGGATATGTCCCACGGTACCATCTGCAGAGATGTGAGGTAAATCTGTTCCCTGTTGTTTACAGACTGTGCAACTGAATCATCACTGTAGGTTGGTTTAAGGGTCACCATCACAGTTGCTGTTTCAGTAAAAAAAATAAGTCTAGAGGAATTACGTTTAAGGCCCCTGTCTCGGCATGTTCTCTCTTGTGGTTTTTTCCCTTAATGTTTTTTTTTCATTTACAGCTGAGGAAGTGACAGATGTTATTACGTTTCCTTTGTGTGAGATTTCAAGAAATAATCACAGTGATTTGAGTCTCTCTTTTGCCAGTTGCTAATGCAAACATTGGTTTTGGTTTGATTAATTAAATGGACTTATTCTAAGATCAGCATTTACCTTAAAAGCACTGAAACCTTCTTTCTCAATAAATGATAACTGTAAATACTTGAAATGCCCAACATATATTTTCCTCTGGAATATAGAGTGTTTGCCTCTGAGCACTTATGATGAACTTTAGCTTCCAAAATGTCTCCAGAAATGCTGTCCAGTGCACTGCAGGACTCATTCTCCCTTTATTCTCCCATTGCTTCTATCCAGAGATGTACAACTATTTGATTTTTCATTTCCCTGGCAGTTAAGAAAAAGAAACAATTTCCATTATTATTTGTATTTTTAACTGAGGTCCCTAAAATGTAAAAATACATTTCACATTGGCCAACAAAATTTAGCTGGAGCAAGCTTGAAAAATAGAAGTTGACGAGAATACACATTTGCATAAGAAGTCCAACACAATGCATTACAAAAGGCAAGATCAACATCTTCTGATCTGCTGTGGGCAATCTAGTGAAATGGCATAGACTTTGTATGACATTACCGTATGTGCTGAACCTGATTTGTTGCTCTCCCATGCTTGTGAACTAATTGCACTTCACCCTGCAGATTGTGCACCACTGCTCTGGCCACAGACCCCATGCTGTGCTGAGCAGAATGCATGTTCTCATAGTGTCTTGTCCTGAAGAGGTTTATCAACTGCATTGAGTGAAATCAGGGTCCAATTAGGAAAGAAGACTGGTGCTGGTCTAGCTTTGCCCTCAGCAAAATCCTGCTAGCTGCAACACTGAAAATCTGTTTCATTGCTAATGCTTATGAACTTGATATTTCACTACTTTGGGGAATGCTTGGTCCTACTTAAAACTCACAGTTAAATTCTGCTTGTGTTGGCCCGGGGTGTTGTTTTGTTCCTCAGACATATCTTGGACAATATCTCATAGGATTTTCATGGATTTTGCTACATGAATACATACAAAGGGTGAACAGACATAGGTTCCTATTAAACTCATCTGCAACCAGGCCCCTACAGTACAAGTAGGGCTGGCGGGATCTAGTCTTTACATCCCAAAAGGGTTTTATAACATGAAGTTAATTATATCTGATGTTTCAACTCCTCTGTCCTATAGAGCTCATAATGAGAGTCTGGCAAACAATTTCTTCTGAATAATTTGTTGCATGAGTTCAACCTCTTTCCCAGCTGACAAAAGGCTTGAATAGACTGCAATTCCTTCAATATATTCAGTGCTGCCTGAGTGAATGGAAATAATTTTTCACCCAGCTTGCCCTTCCCGGTTGGGAGGTCAGTTACAAAACCAACACTGCAGTACCTGATTACTTCAGCAACTTTTATCTTTGCTTGTCTTAGGCTTGAGGAACCCACAACAATTTACTGTCCTTTAGACAAATATTCTATCATGCAATGACCCCTCCCCACCAGGAAGGGGAATTGGTAAAAACAAGGAAAGCCGAGGGCTGAAATATAAACAGTTTTAATAGAGTAAGACTAAATAATTAACATGAAAATACTAAAGAACCAGTATTGGTCCTGATACCAATATAAAATTTATAATGATTATACTCAGCCCATTCCCCTGGCAGAAGCCATGCACTTCCATGTGGGACAGCCAATGTGAGACACTGCAAGTGCTGCAGCTTTGGAGAGAAAGAAGGGCTTGGGGCTCCAGCACTGGGGCAAAGAGTTCTCAGGGTGGCAGACATCAAGGGAGAGAGAGAACTTCTCAGCAAACTTTCTAATTTATATTGGTGTGACATTCATGATATGAAATAATCCTGTTGGCAGCTTGGGGCAAGTGCCTGGGTCTTGCACCTCCTCATCTCTGCACCTGGCAAGGCTCAAAAACACTGAGACCTTGAAACCCACATCTCAGAGCTGGCTGTAAAGTAAATATTTTCACAAGTTTAGACACTAAAGTCTTCTAAAAGTGCAGTTTTCCCAAGCATTAGAAAATATATTAGTCCTGTGTCGCTCAAACCAGGACAGTTTGGTACAGCCAGTCTTAGTTGGCCACACTTAGCCCAGCACAGTTTCAGCATGTCAGAATGTTTTCATGACCCTTCTCTGCTGGCCTCTATCCTACAAACCAACCTGCAAGTAGTAGTGATTGTCAGATAACTCCCTGTAACTATGCTTAGAACATGAGTGTCCTGTCCCTGGGGCAGCCAGATGCCTCCTGCCAACAGCAGGGAGTGACAGAGCATTTTGGAATTTGGGCAGGGATGTGCACAGGACTTTGTCTCCACCTCCACCCCGGGAAATGAAGCAAGGTGAGCAGCTGCTGCATGGCCATCAAGATGTTGCATTTCCCCTCGAGGCTGAGATGAGTCGAGTGGTACACACAAAGCAGCAGCTAGGGATGGAAGGTTGCTTGTCACATCTTATCAAGTGAGCTAGAGCCATGTTCTGGAGCTGTGGAGCTGGAGCTCAGTTGTTCCCCACACCATCAACAGTTTGAAGTGCATATAGCCCTGCTTTGAACATGCTGGGTGATAAGCTACTAGAGTCTGGTTTCACTCCCAGATAAAGAAATGCTTGTTTGGCAGGTTTCCTCAAGTAAGTCAGGAGCTTTCCTGCCTCATTGGCCCAGCTCTGGGCACTACCACTACATTAGTAAAATTTAAAAAAAATAAAACCTGCACAGACCAGAAAACCCTCTGTCCCTGTGGAAAGCGGAGAGAGACATGGCTGGCTATGCCTAGAAGGAGCACTTTACTGTCAGAAAAAAAAGCTGGTACAGAAGTCAGTATGCTGAAACCATCCCCTCCCCAAAACGCCAAACTTCTGGGTGATTTTCCAACATAAGCGATGAGGTGGTAGACCATGGTTGGGTAAAAGCCAGAGGTTCACACCCAGAGAAATACTGCCCTGTTTTCCCAGGCAGAGGGGACTGGTATTTCCATGAGAACTGCCGTCTCTGTCTTCTACCCACTTTTGAGGCAATACCAAGCACAATGAAGAAGGAGAAATCTCAGTTTCTGGGGACAAAAGTTCCTGACAGAGTGAGCACATTTGAGCAGGGCTGGATGTACAAAGCTAACACAATGCCCCCAAGTTCAGCTGTATCCACCGTCTCCTAAAATCAACCTAAAACCACAACCTCAAATCTCATGTCATCTAATCCGGTGTCGAAGCATTACTTTGGTCTTAGGATAGAAAGAGACTTGGAACTTAGTCTGAAGTTGGCTGCAAGAAAAACATTCCAGAACTGCCTAGTTGATGGCAGACACAGGGTGTTGCAGTTCTTTTAGGCTATGACAGCTAATAGCCAAAATACCTTCATAATGAGTCCTGCTGGAAAGAACAGGTGAGCATTTTTCCTTTCTCAGTGTCCTTACCTAAGGTAAAATGGATTATAGGTAAGAATTTGCCTTAGGATTATTAATTCAGCTCTTCAGTCAGGGATGGCTATCCTTGGGGGTTTTCAGAATTTTTCTAGTCCTAGACTTGGTGACAACAGGTGGTTGTACTGGAAACCCTCAGGGTCCCTTCCCAACAGCACTGCTGAGAGCCTGTAACTAAAGAGAAAGACACCTCTCCTTCCCAGTGAAGACACAGCCATACCCTGAAATGGCTGCTTTCAGGCTATTGGTGCAAGAGGACAGCCCATTACCGCTTCTGGAGCATGGAACAGGGTTCCCTCCCTTGTCTCCATTCTGGCTTTGCCCATGGGGAACAGAACGAACTCTTTGAGAACCAGATCATTTCAGCTGATAGGAAGGAGAATGAGGCGACTGCCTGACCAATATGAAGGTGTACAAAATGTCCCTGAGCCAATAAAGAAGCCAATTCTTCCACTTCAGCCTTCTTAGAGTCACAGGGGAGCCTGTGCAGAGGGCAAGCTGAGGAGCACGCCCTCTGTATCACTTCCCCAATGGCACAGCCCAGGGCCTCAGGTGGCACCTCACTGTCAGTCTCTGCTCTTCTCCCAGTGCCAGCTCCTACTGGAGGCAGTGGTGAGATCCTGTTTTATCTGCTGATCTTGGTATGATTAAGGCTCAGTGGTTTCCTTTTGTGCTCTACCTCTGTTTTAGAATCATAGAATCATGCAATATCTTGAGTTGTAAGTGACCTGTAAGGATCATCACGCCCAACTCCTTGCTCCTCACAGGACTACCTCAAACTAAGTCATATGACTAAGAGCATCATCAGATGCTCCTTGAACGCTGACAGGGTTGGTGCCGTGGGCACTTCTGTGGGGAGCCTGTTCCAGTAAGCGAGCACCCTCTCAATTTTAAACTTTTTCCTAATGTCCAATCTGAACTTCCTCTGATGCAGGTGCATTCCATCTCCTCGTGTCCAGAGACTCCTCTGCTGCCCGCCTTGGGGAAGGTGTAGACTGTGATGAGGGCATCCCTCAGCCTTCTCTTCTCTGAACAATCAAGTGACCTCAGCTGCTCCTTTTAAGTCTTGCCCTTGGGACAAGGTTGCCCTCCTCTGGAACGTTCTGATTTTTTGATGTCCTTCTTATATTGTGGTGCTCCAGAACTGCACACACTACTGGAGGTGGGGCCACAGCAGTGCGGTGGCAAGTGGGACAATCGCCTCCCTCAACCAGCAATGTAGTGCTGGATGCACCCCAGGGTGTAGTTGTCCTTTTTGGCTGCTAGGGCACACTGTTGACTCATATTCAACTTGCCATGAACCCAGACTCCCAAGATCTTGTTCCACAGAGCTGTTCTCCAGCCTCTCATCCCCTGGTTTATAGCCAAGATTGCCCCGTCCCACATGGAGAATCTGGCACTTGTTAAATTTCACGTGGTTGGTGACTGCTCAGCTCTCTAGTCTATCCAGATCTGTCTCTAAGGCCTCTCTGCTCTTGAGGAAGACCACAGCTCCTCCTAATGTTGTACCATTAGCAAACGTATAATCAACTTCTGCATCCAGATCATTTCTAAAAACATGAAAGAATTTATTATTGCCCTGGTCATGGTTTTCTAAAACATGGCTCCAGGGCTCCCATGGTCCATCATCAACATTAAAGACAGAGCAGAAGGTGGCATTGAACACGTCTCCTTTGTCTATTTCCCTATTTGTGAGGCGACTGACTGCACCAAGTATTGGACCAATGTTATCTCTTGTCCTCCTTTTGTTAACATATGTGTTAACATATTTGAAAAAGCCCATTTTTCTGTTCTTCTGTTCTTCTGTTCTTCTGTTCTGTTCTTCTGTTCTGTTCTTCTGTTCTTCTGTTCTGTCGTTGAGCCTTGGCTGCATGAATTTTCCCCCTACATGGTGAACAGCATCTCTGAAATCCTTCTGTGACACTTGTCCTTGCTTCCAATGTCCCTACACTTGCCTTCTCCGCTTAAGTGCTAGAAGACCCCTGCTCATTCAAGCCAGCCTTTTGCCCCTATTGCTTGACTTCTGATGCTTTGAAATTGCCTGCTCCTGCAGTCTTAAGAGATGGTCTTTAAAAAGCAATCAGCATTTGTGGATCCCAATACTTTCAAAAGCAGATTCCTGGGGGACCTTGCTGACCAGTTCCTTCAGCAGCCTGAAACCACATCCAGCATTACTTCAGGGTCTTATTTCAGTGGATACCAGTTTCACTAGAAGCATCAGAACTCCTAAGATTGATAATAACACAGTGAGACACAGCATTATTTTTCTTCTTACTGGTCTTGTGGTTTTTATTCAGACAGACTATGGTCTTCAGATATTCCTGCAATAAAAACCACAGCAATGCCATGACCTGACAGCTGAGTTTTCCATGTGTATCACAGAACTTTCTCACATATTTCAAAAGAATAAGAGGACAAGCGTACATGATACTTTCTCTGTTTATATTTTTCTGGACAACTATTTTCAGCGGAGGGAGTTTCCTGAAGTTGTGGTTCACTTTTTTAATAGCTCTAACAGATGTCTCTTCTAAGCACTGTCTTGTACTCAGAGTGTCCCTTGGAAAGGTGAGTTTACATCTGAGGTATGACAAATTACTTCCCTTCATTTATTCTAGACTTGATCTCAAGCAGCGTAATTTAATGATCCCTCGTTCTTATATAGTCAGTCACTTTTCAGTTTCTTCAGACCACTTGGGATTTGGTAGAGCTCTACCACATGCCCTCCCAAAGCACTGCTTCTTGAAACTGAGGTGTCCATTTATCGTTTATCATAAGGAAGCTGTTCCAGATCTCTGATCATTCCTCATCCTTTGTTGAACCTTCTCCCATTCTAGTCCATTCTTTTAGAGATGTGGGACCAGAGCTGCACACTGTATGCAGACTTAGGGCAGTCCATGAGAAGTACAGTGGTATCCTGTATTTTGTGCTTATTTCTTTCCTTGTAGTTACAAATGTTTCTAGCATGCCCACCTCTTTCTCCCAAGTCATAACAGCCAGCTCTTAACCTATCATTTTATACTTGAAGATATGATTGTTCCTTCCCTCTTGTATCACTTCACATCTGCTTTCCTCTGATTCTGCGGTTTTCCTTGTTCCTGTAATGAATTATTTATTTTTGAAAACAATTTCAAAACAGTGTTATTCCCTTGCATGATTTTAATTAAAATATTGGAAGTTTTTAGTTGTTGGGGTTTTTTTTTGGTTTGGTTTGGTTTTTGTTTGTTTGGTTTTTTGTTTGTTTTTTTTTAACTGACCAGCAATGAAGCAACACTGGAGAACAGATGTAACTTGGTGAGAGAAGATTGGTAGAAATATTTTCTGAGCCCCATAAAAGCTGGCAAAGAGGGCCAGGAGAAATCAGCTGTTTACTAGAGTTGATCTTTTGGTGCTAGAGAAAATAACTGCTAATGAAAGCAAATGCTTAAAAAAGCCACCGTGCCTTGCTTGAGCAGCTACATGGTATTGCAGTAAGCAAGCACTGCAGTCTCAACAGGTCAGTGCCATAGCCGGTCATGTNCTAGAGTTGATCTTTTGGTGCTAGAGAAAATACTGCTAAAGAAATCAAATGCTTAAAAGGCTTCTTCTTGTAGAAGAGCCTGCCACTGTGTCTTGCTTGAGCAGCTACATGGTGTTGCAGTAAGTAAGCACTGTAGTCTCAACAGGTCAGTGCCATAGCCTGTCATGTTCTGTTATCTCCAAAACCACTGCATAGAGGCATTATAATTAATTATAATTATCTACCATTATCTAAACAATAGT
>VZRU01006451.1:332101-348874 GCA_013398155.1 Pedionomus torquatus | reverse complement strand
TTCCTTCTTTTTTTCTAGAGGTTTCCTAGTTCTCTTTTACCCAATGGGCATGTGATTGAGAGTGAAGGTGAGGAAATTATACTCAGCTCCTTTTGACAGGAAAAGAGGCCACATTCTCTCAGGGCAAATGGGGCATTCAGACTTCTCATAGGCCTGTGGAAAATGGAATTTCCATCTGCTGCAGGTGGTTTCAAAAGCAGACACAGAAAAAGAATCAGGATGGTTTTTCATCTGCTATCCCCAGCAGTGATAATTCAGTTTGTCACTGTGACTTGGGCAGGAGAAAAAAAAACATTAAGCCTTTTCAGCTGACAGAGCATTATGGAAGGGAGCAATGAGGTCAGCTTCCTTTTCTCCAAACAAGACAAGCTCAGAGCCCTCAGCTGCTCCTCACAGGACATGCCTTACAGTGCAGATGAGAATGCAATGCTGCATTAGGAAACTGGAAGTTTGCCCTGCTGGAGTTCTTGTCTGCTCTCTTTATAGACAAAAATAATTCACAATGAGCCATCCCATTTCACTGCTGTCCCACAACCTTTTGTTGGTGCAGCTTCATTAATGTGCAGGACAGATATTGGGATTGTTCTGGCTAAATAGAGGGAAACCTGCACTTAACATCACATCAACTTTCATCTGTGTGGGTAATAACAGTAGGACACACTACAAGCCAGCAGTGTGCCCTTGTGGTGATAAAGGCCAACTACATACTGGGATACATTAGCCAAAATGTCAAGGAAACTGATTATTCCTCACTATTTGGTATTAAAACCAATTAGTATTCACAGCAGAACACATGTGGCAGTTCAGAGCAAAACTCTAGCATGAAAAATACAATTGAAAAAACCCCACAATTTTGAAATGCTGCTCTTTGATTCCCCCTGCCAATTGTTAGTTCTATGCTTTAGATTAAGATCCTAAACACTATGTATGGGAAGTGCAAACAAACAATCTTTGAATTAAATCCCTGTCGTGGGTGGAGCGATTGACTTCACTTGCAAGAGAGAAATAGTGAAATATTTATTAAGGTGAAACAGAGATTTAACAAAATTAGTAGTAAGTGCGACAGTATTTTACGAGATTTGATGCCAAGGTACACTTACTCATTTGCTGCATATAGGACAGGATCAGACAAGCTGTCAGGGAGACCCTCCCATTGAGTCATGAGGTTCAGATAAGCCCCCCTTGCTTTCTAAATTTCTTCTCAGAGAGAGTCTAGATATGACTGGCTCCAATCCTAGTCCCAGACTTGGTTTATGTCTAAAGGATTATATACATGCAATCCATTCTTTCTGTCACTTAGCTAAGATTTCAAAGTTTTAGCATGCTACTAGTCACTTGACGAGTATCAAATCTGTTGCAGCAAGGAATCTCTCAACCTTGAGGAGCAGAACCTTAAGCAAGCATCCTCACAAAAGGGGAGAACCTGGCGTGCAGCCCGCTGCCATACTGGAGAGCTCAAAGGGCTCTTGGTCTGTCCACTATTTATACAGTAAGATAATTGACAGTATTTATACAGTAAGATAATTGTCATATTCTCATGGGAACTAAGTATCTAGGTTCCCGCTCCAGACGGTGTTTTGGCTGTGTTGCCAGCCATCGCCCAAAGTCCAGGTGCAACTTATCACAACCGATGTTGTGATGGCCATGGCCTGAGCAGGAGCTGGGGGGGGAAAGAGGGGGAAAACCAGGGAGAGCACACCGCCACAATCCCTTCTGCCAGGCAGCACAGACAAAAGCAACGAGTGTGGTCCTGCCCTTCACTCTAGCACTGGGGGGATGCTGGGTGGAGAGCAGGGGCAGGAGGTATCAAGGGATGCAGGAGGTATGGCATGCCACATGCTGCTGGGTCACGGAGGGGCAGTGGTGTTTTCTTCCCTTCTTCCTGCCTGAGGGAGGCTCAAGATGGCTCCACTTCCTGAGGCTGACAATATTAAATGCAACTGTTTCCCTTGGGGCTCAACAAATTAATTTCTGCAAAAAATGAAGAAAAAGAAAAACATTTCTCTGTTCAACACCAAACAGTGGGATAGAATGCACCCTCAGCAAGTTTGCCAACGACACCAATCTCAGTGGCGCAGTTGACATGCTGGAGGGAGAGGATGCCATCCAGAGGGTCCTGGACAGGCTTGAGAAGTGGGCTTGTGCAAATGGCATGAAGTTCAACCAAGCCAAGTGTAAGGTCCTGCACCTGGGATGTGGCAATCCCAGGCACAAATACAGGTTGGGCAGAGAATGGCTGGAGAGCAGCCCTGAACTTCTGGAAGCCATTTGGCCATTGCTCAGCAGGAAGGGGCTGTGACAGTGTCTCCAGATATAGCCCAGAAGGCACAAATTTGTTGTGGGAGTAGGTTCAGGACAATGCACAAAGACCATGCTAAAAGGATTACAAGCTGACTATATGACAAGTTTAACTCACTGCTGCTTAGTGGTGTTATCAACACTGATAATAATTTCAGATGAGCAGGAGACTACCCAGAAGTACATATAATTAGATACATGTATGCATAATAAATGTATAATAGAGTACATACTAAAAGCAATGTTAACTTACACAGTAAATATATCCCTTTCAAAGAAGTGCATTTTAATTATGGCTGGACAGACAATTTCCACCATGCAGGAAATGCTAATGCTTCAATACTTAATTTAATTATGAAGTGGAAAGAAAAGACAACATTTCAACATTGCTTCAGGAAGATGAATTTCCCCTCCCACCAAAATTCTTTCAACTGCCTTGAAGGCGTGGATATGCAAAAGTCACATTGTGGTTTTATCACCTAAACAATGTAATGGAGTGTGGGTTATGGAATACATTAGTCTCAGTGAAGAATATAATACATTGCTGCAGTCATATCAAATCCATATTAATCAAAGGATCACATACAACTTTATTTATATCAAAGGAGAAAGGCGGAGGAATTGAGGGAGGGGGAACTGCTCCTTGCTTAAAAGCTCCTTTGTATAGGAATGTTCTGTTTTCTCTGGTTAGTCTTACTCTCCGTGGTTTTGATTGGTTTGGTTTTTCAGAAGGGAAAAAAAAAATTTTTGTCCTGATTTCCAGGTCCCTCTGATGGTGTGCTAGTGAGGGACACAGGAACAGGAAGGGTAAAGGGGATGCTGTGGTCAAGAGGGACATTGCCACCTTTGTCTGTGCCAGGGAACAGTGGTAGAGCACCAGCTGCAGGGGAGCCTGGCCCTGGGCAGCTTGTGTGCCATGATGCTTTGAAGGCTGCTGAAAAGCTGGAGAAAATCCAGAAAAGGGCAACAAAACTTGTCCAGTGGCTGGAGATGATACTTCATGAGGAAAAAGAGCTTGTTCTGCTCCAATTATTGAGGAGTGTGAGGTGACTGGATTTAGTGCATGCAGCCTTCAGGGTATACAAATGTTGAAAGGTTGTTTTTTTTTTTAACTCAGTGGGGGAAGAGAAGGTTAATGTTTCTGGCAGCATCTTGGGATTGGGCCTGGGGGTTTGCTTTACCCAATAGCAGATTCTTGAGACTAGTGCAAAGCAAATGCATTTGGCTGGCCAAGTGCTGTGGGGAAGGCAGGTCCCACTGTGTGGTGCCCCATGTTCCGGACATGGAGAAAGAGCAGAACCAAAGAGCTGGGATGTGGGGACACACCCTACAAGGGGCAAGTGGGGGGTGGCAGGAAGACAAGTGAAAGGACATAATGGCACTATGCCTCACCATAGCAGCATCTGCCCCTCTGCCTCCAAACACAGGACACCCAGGGGCAGTGGTGAGCAATGCCAAGACCAAGAGACTGACACCACAACTCTGCACGGATGCAGAAGCCCTTTTTGCAGAGGTGGCTGCAATGCAAGCCCCAGAAAAGCAAAGCATGGACATCTGGAGCTGCCATCTCATGCTCCTAGATCTAAATTCACTTAGGAAAATCCCTTTTTCAGTTATAGCTGATAGACTATGTTCTTGTACCTGCTCTGGCTAGGGTGCTAGAAGTCCCAGGCTGGGAGTCAGCCTCTTACCATAGATAATATACAAACTATCTCTTCACCTGGAACAGGAGCACCACAAATCATCATGAACAGACTACCATTTTTCTTTTCCCACTCTTTTAGCTTGGTAGACAGAGCTCTATATTGGTTTGCTTGTATTGATAAATCCTGAACTTCCATGAGGTACTTGGAGTGGGAATGGGAACTAAGGAAACTCCCATCTGTGTTCCCATGAGAATGCATCCCAATTCATGTCTGTCTTTCCTGGCATTGCTCAATGATAGTGTCAGGCTTACTCTACTGAGTCAGAGATTTGAGGGGCAACCACTGGTACTGCATGCAGCAAGCAAATCTGGCTTTGGCAAAAGAGGGGCAGCACCTGCCTGTGAATGACTTAAAAGTGGGTCCTTGATTTTTAATGCCTTTTCTAAATCTCTGTGCACCACTCCATCTCCCCCATCCCACCTCAGCCTTCTAAACCTAAGTAAGTTTAAATGACAGCCTCAGGCCACTGCTCTTGTTTTAAACCCATTATGTAATGCTTAGATACCATGACGACAAGCACATTTTAAATTTGGATAAATATACCAGAATCACATCCTTCTGCTATGCAAGGTGTCCTTGAAAAGCTTATGTTCTTTAGCTTTAGTTCTCTCTAAGTAAGACTGCCACCTCTTCCCCTTTTGCACCAGAGCAGTGTTTTGCAGCGTATACGCACAAGGCAGCTCTGCAAGGCTGCAAAAAAGACCAAGTCCATTTCCAGGAAGCATAAGGGTACTTGCACTGCAAAATGTCTAAGGTTCTGCAAATTGAGAAAACTAGATGTCAGCTTAGTTTGTGGCTATGAATATGCAAGGAGAGAGAATCTATTGTAGTCTTTGCAATGGTGTTCAATATCTTAAATTAAATGCCCATTCTTTAACAGGAGGAAGACAGGTCTAAGAACATTTCCCTGAAACAACTATAAATATAATTTGCTATAATTATGAAGGCCTTTCTGTTGCGATAGTGGCTTAAAATGGCTTTAATCTACTGAGAATCTGGCTAATAGATTTTTGACTTTAGCTTACATATCATTTTTCAAAGAGCTGGTAGATTATCCCATTAACCTCTGGGTTATCCAGAGGTGGATGAAGACCCCACTGTGTTTGGTGCTGTGTGAGCACAGAAGCACCATGGGGCAAAAGACCACTCCAAACACAAAGCCCAGTGTCTCAATGGACTGTTTTGTCCTCCTATGAAACTGATTCCTCTTCCCTTGAAATATGGCTGGAGTGGGCAAGGAAGGTAGCAAGGCATTAATAGTTTTAATGAGGATACAGGGAAAATATCCATAGCCAATGGACACACTGTTGTGTAACAATGATCCAGATGACATCTTGTGGCTAAGCTTTTGTCAATGCACTGCTTTGATTTAATAGGGCACAATCTGTTTAGCATTTGGCTTCTAGGTATATGAGCTTGGGAAATATCTGAATGTTAACCTCCACATTTCTGTCTGCTTTCTAAACTTGTCTGAATGCTCAAATACTTGCTTGAAGATGCCTGTTCTTATTCCAGATGGCATCTCATTGGAAACAGTCATGCCCAATGTGTGCAAATAAGCTGTGATGTGCAGAAATGTTTACTAGGCAACCATAGGTCATTTGGCTCCTCCGGCTGCTGCCAAGGGTCCAGCGTTGCTTTTCCTAACCAAAGGGAGAAGATCAGCTCCTCAGCTCAGCTCCAGTGAGGCTGTGGACAGGCACAGACACATCCGGTGATGCACATTGCTGGTGGTGGCCTGATGCACAGCCATAACTGGATCACTATATATCACAGGGGAATATATGTTGTAGTTATGGGCAGGTATTTGCTCTATGGGCAATGCAACCAAAATTGATCTCAGTAGATTTTCTGCTACCAGGATGCATTTTATATGTGCTAGAAGCAAGTCATATTAAGGCAAGTGAGCACACAAAAGCCCACCTTGTCCTGGAGTTGCAAGGACTCTGCCCCATGCCTGTGACAGACCAGAGCTTCCTGGCTTGGAAGATATGACGTAGACTGTAAAGTTCCACATTACTAAAGTTTAGGGCTGCTCCTGGGTGACTGGACGATGAAGGAAACAAATTTAATTGACTTTCCATAGAGTATGCATTCCCAGTGGCTCCAGGAGTATTTGAACAATATCTGCTCTGAAAGCTACTGAGCTCTGGGCACAGCCTACCCCACACATGGATGAGTAGGCACCTCTGCATTATAATTACTCCTGTGCCAAGAGTAATATATCAGGTCATTTAAGAAGGCAGCAAGGGTTTCCCCTGGATTTCAGCATGCTTTGAAATTAGGCTTCAGGTAACTCAGGTTTACGTATTTTTTCCATTCTTAGGGGGAATTACAGGAGTAGTGTAACAAGTTACTTGCCCTAGGTATTTGAACTCTATTATTTTTATAATACCTGGTATTTCCATGTCTTATCCAGGGTCAGATTTGTTCAGATCATTATGGCCTGACGTTGGCACATTTCAAGATTTTTTCCCCTATTATTATTATTTCCTTCTCTGCTGTTTAGAGAAAATCTCCATCTACTTTAACAAATCACTCCATTAGTTAGAAAAGTTGGACATATTTTAAGAGCTATGTGGCCAGGAGGGTTTTTCCAAAGTGCTCAGGTATCTGCTAAAAATGTTCCAGCAATATGGCTGTCAACATGGAAAAATGCTAACAGCAAAATGCTAAGATGAAAATTTAAGATATACAAAGGGGAAGATACTAATTTTCTGATTCACTGACAGAGGTCCTTGCTCAGTCTTTCTCTTGTGGAAAAGTTACTGAGTGAGAAACATTATCAGATGAGACAAAACCATGTGGGATTTGCTCCTTTTCTTTCTCTGCTGTGGAAAATAGTGGGAAAACAACTTAATGGGCCCAGATTGCTGCAGCAGGATCTGACCACCTCCTGCATGAGGCTCCCACTGTGGAGACTGGTAGCCTGGGGCTGTGCACGAGTGTGGGCTGAGGGGCAGCTCCTCCAGGCCCCCAGATCAGCTCATGCAGGAAGACCTGAAGTTCCTGGGCAGTGGGGAGCTGTGTGCCTTTGCTATCAGGGGATAAATCTGCTACAATCACTAGGCTTGTCAGGTGCCCAGTGAGCGCAACAGCAGACTGCCCTCCCAGCTCATCTCATCTTGGGTCATGTTTGCTCCCCTCCCTGCCCTGGCTCCCTGACATTTTCACTCTGCAGGCTCACCATCTGTTGGAGCTATTCTGCTGTGCATGGGGATGAAGCAGCAGATTTTTCAGTTCTCCCTATGGGCTATCTCCAGGAAGGACAAGGAGCTGAAACTGTAATTTAACTGAATTGCATCTCTGAGGTGGAAGCTCAGGCAGCCTTTATTGCTATCTGTTCTTTATGATTTCAGTCTGGATCTTAAATTGGTAAATACAGGTCACAGTTCCTTTTCTTTTGGCATATTCTACCAGTAACAAGTTAATATTATCACCTACTTCTTGAGATCATTAATATTATCATTTGTTATGTATCTATAAATAATTATCATAATAGTTCTTAATTTAGTCTCTTGCATCATTGAAGGCCAGGCAAAACCTAACAGCATAAAACATCCAGTTACTTTTCTGAGACTCCAGATACACAATTGAACTCTGACTTACTGTCAGCATCCAGCCTGCAATTTTACTCCTAACGAGTGCTTGGCTGTGCACCTAGGAGTTAGATAGAAGCCTACTCAGTGCATCTTTGCTGAGCTGCAAACACTGCCTCTGTAATGTACACAGCTGCAGCATATTAGATATGCAGTTTTGAAATCAGGGTGTCAGTGCAGAAGAGGCTTGCCAGCCCATCAGAGCTAGAAGAATCTGGTCTAGTCCAGGCAAGGAGTAGGCAAGGATTGTAACTCATATCTTGCTCTAAGCCACTGGCTTTGGTCTTGCTTTCCTTGGGGCTGACAGACGCCATGCAAATTTGTCCTGTGAATCACACCTAAATTTTGTATTAATTTTGAAATTGCTTATTTGACAGTGAAAAACTCCAATGCAGCAGTACGATCCAAGAAGACCCCTGAGTGTGCCAAATAAAAATAAATTTTCTACCTACAGAAAATGCATAAAGAAGAATGATGCTCGCAGACCTGCGCACACTGAGGATGTGGGAGTGATCTGGGACTCAGCACTTAGGCATGGGGGCTTGGGTGGCAGAAGGAAGTGGGATGGTGAGGAGAAAAAAAGTATTGCACCTCCCAAGAAACCCTCAGGTCCCTGCTCTGACCTCCAAGGTATGTGGAATGTGTCCCACAGCTCTCTCACCCTGTGACAGACACATGTGCAGCTACAGGGTCACAAAAGGTCTGGGGCTCAAAGGTTTGCTTGTGTAATGTTCTTCCAGCACAGGATCTTGCTTTCTCTGTACTGCCCTCATTTTCTAGTGCCCTTTATGAGATTTACAGCCCCCAAACACATGACATTCTGCTCTGTTCCATCACTTCTCTTAATTCAGAATAGCTTTGGGGGCTTGCAGCAACATGAGCCACATCACAGCTGTCTGTAGCCTCTGCAGGCCATGTACAGTCTTGGTGGCACATGGCCACATGGCCAGCCCAGCTTTGCCCTTCCAGGTTGCATCAATACCACACACAGTGTTAGCTTCTCTTACTGCTTCAAGTGCTGTGGTCAGTTTTGGGCCCCTCACAACAAGAAGGACATTGAGCTTTAAGTCCTGGAGGCTGTGATCACTCAGATGTAGATGCCATAGAGCTACAGCAAGAAACCCTTGTGCATTCTTCAAGGTGGTAACAGTGAATGGAAGTACTGACTTCAGGGGTCAAAGACACCACAATTAAAGTGAATCAATTACAGCAATGATTCTGATTTCAAACGAGATTCAAACTTTATTCTCATTGATTTTTGTTTTACCAGTCAATCACAAAGAGGCAGTAGGGTAGAAGCATTGGTGGTGAGGTGAAATCAGCATCCATCAAATGGATAGAGCCACAATAAATTACCAATTAATGTCAGCAAGCTAAAAATGTCACTGACTAACCAGAGAGAGTGCAAATGGGAGCTGTGAAATTAGAGTCGCAATAGCAGGGCAGCCAGTTATTAATGAGATGTGGCAGCAATCAGAGTAGCCTTATTGTATTAAAGCACTCCCTCTCATGTGGATTTTGTGAGCTGACTTGTCAAAGGCACATAAGAAAACCAAACCAACCAAACAAGCTCCATCATAGAGACTGAGGATTGTAACAGGTAAGGTACAAACATGATTGCTTCAGATATGACCCTAGTTCAAGTTGCTGTTGTGACATATAAGCCTGCCTGTGTTAGCCCATGGAGGGAATTGACAGGTTTGGTTGTCACTGGAAACATCATGTCCTTTAAAAGACTCAGGTTTCAGCATTCCAATGAGTTTATTTTCCATGGGAAACTGTGTTTAACCTGTTTTCTGGCATGTTCTGGTAGGGAAGGACCTTGTTCATAATAACAGAAACTGCTATAAGTGCTCTTTTGTTTCTCTGTGAAGGCGCGTTAAAGAAGGTGGGAAAAATAATGCCAATAGACCTTTCCTGGATGGGAGGTGCCAGTCCCTTCTCACTGCTGTTCCCATCTCACCAGAGCCACAGGGGGATGGCCCCTTCATGTTCCCCATGTGTTGCCATCCAGCAGCCCCTTCATTGCAAGCCCATGGAACGTGGCAACAGCAAGGAATGGCTGCAGGAATTCTTCTTCAGCTGCAATCAGAAACATCCATGTTAAGTTCTTCTAGCCAGACACAGGAAGGTGGGAAATCCAACATGGCCTATTTTGAGCTTTTTAACACAAGGTATTTCACTTTCTCTGAGACTTTTCCAGACAAATAAGTACACTCTGATGGGAATAGCTAACCATGACTGTTAATTAGCACTATGAGGAAGACCATTTTTCTCCTATGGCGGGATTTGGATAATGTAGTCTATTACAAGCAAAAAGGGTACATTAAATAATTGAGGTGAGAAATGACTGTAGAGTTATTTATTAGCTGTAGGTGTTATACAAGCAGAGCAAGAGTTGCACCAAGTCCAGACCTGACTACTAGAAAACTGTTACAGCAATTAAAACCAGAAATGCGGTCTGTTTATTTTTTTATTTTTTTTTTGGTAATAGCAGATAATGAATTGAATGATTTATAATCATACAGAACATTCAAGAGCTGTCGCACTGAAGTGATACAGAGAAAGCTGTGGAGAGGAGACAGACACGTTTTTAATCTCATCTGCCATGGGATTGCTGGATTTTGCATCTCCCATCAGTCTTACTCGGGCAGTGTGAATGAGCAAGCCTGACTCCCACCAGCAGCTGTGCCAGTTAGCTGCCAACCCCCACAGAGACAGCTCTTTCAGCCACACTTTCAAGGGAGGAGAAATCACAGCGCTCAACTGGAAAAAGGGCTCTGAAGAAGAGTGAGGGAATGAAGCACCAGGTGGAGAAGCAGTCTAGGGCCTGAATTCTTGTGAAAGGCTGGCGAGGGGAAAGAGAGACAAGTAACAGGGAGGGATGGGGTTTGCTGGGCTTCTCATGGCTTTCACTTTGCCACAACAGCTGGTGATGGTAAGCAGCCCATAGAAACACAGGAAAATCAGGGTCATGTAGCCCTTTGGATGTTCTTTGGGATGTACTATGACTGTGGGAGGAACAGATGAGCTCAAAGCTGTGTGCTGCAGGAGACAAGCAGGGCAAGGTCAGCATCCAAGGCCCAAAGGTACATGCTATTCCTGTGGGCAGATGGGCATTGCAACAAGAGAACCTAATCTAATGAGGATCTAATCACCTCACCATGTTCCTACCTCCTTAGCAAATGGAAAATTTCCCCAAACACTGACTAGCAAGTACACTGCTTGATCCAGCTTGAACATACAAAGGAGAATTGCTGCCTCTCCTTTGTTCCTTCCTTTCCAAGACTTCCTCTAAAGCTCAGCTGCGTGTTGACTGGAGCAGTGGTTGTCTGATGGGTTCTCCTTTGGCTCCCTGGAGCCTGGCCAGTGCGGGTGCAAACTCTGTTGTAGGAAGAAGCAAGGAACAATCGGCTCAAACCTCTGTCTCCTGTAGATCAGTGATGGCTTTACAGAAGTGCTTTGGATGAAAGTGGCCTTTCACAAAGAAACAGTTTGACCTGGAATTAATATAGGAACAAAGACAGAAAAACCCTGCACATTTATTATTGGATTTTTGTGTTTAACTCTGGAAATCTAACTGCACAGAAGCAGGTTTTGTCTGCCTGTGGGCTTTTTAGATATAGCATGGAAACAGGCTTTCTTTCCCTTTAGGTCACTATGCGCACCACGTGGTATTAACAAGAATATCTTCTCCTGCTCCTTAGCCCAGCTGTGTATTAGTATCTTTTCCCTAATCAGGGCAAGATGTCAAACTCCTATACCTCTCTCAACAATTGCCAAGACTAGTATTTCTAATGATATCCAGTGTTGAATTATTGATGGCAAATTTCAGGAGGATTTAATATTACAGCTTGGTTGTCAGATAAAGCTAAATCCTTAAACAAAATCTTCCTGTTGTCTTAAACCTTTCTGAAATACTCTCAGAAATGTGCACTATGTCTTTTTCTCAGTATTTTTCATTACACAAAGAAATTACTCTGCCTCCCTGCAACAGCAGGTAATAGAGATTTATTGGTTTTGGTGGCTATTAATAGTCATAACATGTTATCACACAGAACAACCATGAGCAGTCATAGTGCACAATAAATGGAAAAACAGTGTAAATGGCGACACATTTTAAATGAAAAAACAAGGGTCCATAACTGCAGCTACAGGCTGGTTTCAGTAGCAGAGAGCAGGCTAGCTCAGAGGAGCCTTTTATCATTTCTTTTCCTTTCTTTGATGTGACAGGTTTAAAACTTATGGTGATTGGAACCCTTTGCTAAATAAACCACTTTGTAAAAAAGTTAAACCACTTCTTTGTCCTGTATTTTTAGTTCCCTCTCCAAGCAGGTTTTAAACACACGACAAACTTTTCACTTCTCAATTCTCTTACACAGTTTCTTTGTGCAATGGCTTTGCAAAGTGCCTCAAACTGAATCAGCACTGAAGGTTATCTGCTCAGAGGTCTGGTTCCCATGGCATGTAAAAGAGGAGAGAAACTGCAGCGAACTCTCCTACTTCGTGAAGAATTCCTGCTACGTGAAGATGGAGGAACACATATGGGCCAATTTCCTAGAAAAAGCTGCAATGCACAGAAAGGTTTTGCAGGCTTACTGTTACTAAATTTGTCATGTGGTAGAGCTGTTAGTAGATGTCAAAATTGTTATGACATGACCTATTGCTACAAATGTGGATAGAAAGCATAGGTAAGCTTCCTTTAGACCAGATAACTTAATCCAAAATGTTTTACTATTTAGTAAAATTATTCAGTGCTCTTTTGACAGAACTGCATTCTGGGTTCAAAGGTGGTCTTCCTTACATGCAAATGGCTCTTGGGTGTAGTATACGTTGCCAGGCTTTCCTTGGAATATAAGCAGAGACTTTTTCACATACAATAGCTGTTTCAGACCTGTGTGATATAGAAGCTAGATTCAGAAATTTTGAATTTAAGATTTTATCAGAGTTTCTTAGGTCATTTTGGTAGTACTCAGGAACATTGTGTTTCCCTGAGGAGGGAAACTTTAAAATAAAAAATAAACTTACTACCAAATTGCTTTTTCAAAACTCTCTTGTAAATGAATACTCTGGGAGTTGCATTTGCAAGCTGTTCCAGTCAGGAATATAAAGAAAGACAAAGCTTATACGGACAGTTTTCTACAAATAAAAAATGAGCTTGGGCTGTCTGGCAGTATATTCTGAAGAAAAGAAGTCTGATACCACTTTGTAATCTCCAGTTATATGAGTTTTATAAAAATTTCACCCTCTTGGGAACTGCTGACCTCTGCTTCGCAACTTCTTCCCACAAGCGAGTCCCACTGCTCTTGGTATTCTTCATAAGCAGGTCATGTTTTGCTTCTTCCTGGGTTAAAGTCACATTTTCTTAGTCTCTTTCCAGACCAGCTTTTCCAATTCTTGGCTGGTTCTTTTGACTTCCTAGGTTGTTTTTTTCTTCTTTTTCAAGAAAGTAATCCCCTTGTGTGCATAATTTTGGCTTGGCCACTAGGGAAGCATTACTGTCTCCAAGCAGATGTCAAGATTTACAATTCAGCCTGCCTTATTCTTGTGACAGAAGGATGCAGCCAAGTTTCAAAGCTTCCCCAAGAGCATTTGAGCACTCAAAGGAGAGCCTTCAGCTGATGCATAGGGACTCTTTGCTGAGCTGAAGCTAACCCTGCTGAATACAAGTTAGGCACGTTTTTTTCAGCTTTTCAATTGATTTCAACAACTTGAGGGAGCACAATTAAAACACGACTGTCAGGACACAATGTCTGAAGGTGACCATGTCTCAGTGTATCTGCTGCTAAGCTGCTGATAAATAAATTGATGTTTGATGCTCCTTTCCTTTCTCAGTCATGGAGACTATTGTGGAGGTTAAATCAGGCTGTTCTAATGGGCTTCACTGAGATGTGTCCCATTTGCTCCTCTCGTTGACTGAGCTGGGGTCTGTAGGCCACAAATTCTGTTCTTGGCCCAAAATACTACATGGTTGAAGGTTGTCAGGACAGAGTGGGTGTGCAAGGAGGCTTCATACAGAAAACGTGGCATGTCTTCAAAACTATGGCTTTCTGGTGAGGCATGAGAAATTCTTCCCTGGAGTCAGAATGGTCAAAGAAACCACAGTCTTTTGATCAAAGAGTTGCACTTTGGAATGAGGGGCTTGGTGCTCTCTTAAAACACACAGCAGCTTTACCTTGAATATTGTATGTGTGCATAATGCTTCATGGAATTTGGAGGGAGTATCCAAATATTTTGCGCCTGCCCCCTTCCCAGGGGAAACTGTAAGTGCTGGTCTGCGCTGCTTCTGACACACCTTCCTCCTAGGCAAGCTACTGAAGCCCATGCAGCATGGAGATCCAACAAGGTGCCATCCTTCATTGCTTGTTTATGGACACTGGAGAGCAAAATCACCAGCAGGTTTATACCTTTGTGATACTCCTGCTCCAAGAGAGAGGCTGGACTAGAGACCAGTGGATGTCCATTCCCACCAGCACTAGGAATCCATGAAACTAAGCCCATCACATGGGCCACAGAAGTGACCAGGTTGGAGAGATGCCTGCACTTCCTTCTGAGTGGAGACTGCGTGCATCTCTCTGTTGACTGGAAATGCCTCCACAGCTTGTCTCTCGCAAATGCTGCATCTGTTGGGAAACGCTGCAGTCAGAAAAGATACCCACCATGCCTGAATGGATTTCAGTGGGGCTTGCGGCAACTCCACCACAGAACAAGGAGCACGATTTGACATATTGAAAGCTGATGGAAAAGCTCTTCAGGCAAAGCAGGCCAGGGGAGAGGAGAGAAGAAGGGTTGCTGAAAGGGCCCGAGGCTGTGATGGAAGCATTGTTAGCTCCAGTGAACCACAACTGAAGAGGGAAGAGAGGATCAAACAGAGACTCTGGGTACAAATACCCTCCAACACACCCCATAGGACTTTCATCCTACACAAAGCCACCACCTACATGACTCCTTTATGTGATCTCCTGTTGTTAAGAATGACACTTGTTGACTTGTGGTCCCTTTCAAAGATTTTCTCTTCCCAATTTGAACCTCTTCAGCCCTGTGAACCAGACACTGCACCTCGGGCCCTGCCACACATCCCAAGACCTTCTCATCCCCTTTACTGCAACTGCCTTTCCTTTTTTTCCTAGTCCTACCCCACAGCTGGCTTTGAATGCCAGGCTCGGGGTTTGGTGTCAACACCTTTTTTTGTCACCATTGCTGCCAAAGATATTTTTCTCTGTCTCCAGTTGGGGACTTTTTCTCATTGCGTGGGAAAGGGAACCATCAGTCTCTGAGAGGACCCTGTACTATTTAACCTGTTACTCACAAGGCACAAAAACTGGGGGATTTGTGCCATTTGGTTGTAATATAAGATTCTATTAGACTCTCAGAACAGCTGAAGATTTGGAGTCCAGAGGAGGTCATGAACATGATCAGAGGGCTGGAACACCTCTCCTATCAGGACAGGCTGAGCGAGCTGACTCCACGCTGTTCAGCCTAGAGAAGAGGAGGCTACAGGAAGACCTTATGGCAGCCTTACAGTACCTAAAAGGGCTACAGGAGAGGTGGAGAGAATTCTTTATCAGGGAGTGTAGCAATAGGATGAAGGGGGATTAGTTTTATGTTGAAAGAGGGGAGAATTAGATTAGATTTTAGGAAGAATTCCTTACTGTGAGAGTGGTGAGACATTGGCACAGGTTTCCTGGAGAAGCTGTGGCTGCCCATTCCCTGGAGGTGTTGAAGGCTAGGCTGAACAAGGGCTTTGGAGCAACCTGGTCTGAGAGCATTGTTAGAACAAGATGATCTTTAAGGTCCCTTCCAACTCAAACTATCCTATGATTCTATGATTCCCCAATGTACTGGGGAAACTAGTTGAAGGGTCAGGGTCACAGGTAATTTTTTCATCAATACCCTTAGTTGCAGGAAGGAATACTGAAAGGAATAGGAAGTGAGGAGTGATTAACAAGTGGCTCAGAGGCTAGCATCACCAACAAAATTTTGGGTTCTTTGATCTTAGGGAAACTTATATGGCATCTGGTCTGCTGGCAACAGATGGAGTTCATCTGTCTCAGAGGGGGAGTGGAACAAAGTTGGCAGATCTTTAAGGATGCTCTCTATAGAACACAAAAGATCTCAATCCCCATGTGTAGGAAACTGGGCAAGGAAGGCAAGAGACCACCACGTTTGAGCCATGACCTGCTGTTAAGACTAAAGAGCAAGATGGTGTTACACAAGAAATGGAAGAAGGGACAGGCATCCTGGGAGGAGTATAGGGATGTTGCCCAGCTGTGTAGGGATGAAGTCGGAAAGGCCAAAGCACAGCAAGAAATTAATTTGGCAAGGGATGTAAAGAAAAACAAGAAAGGCTTCTACAGGTATGTTAACCAGAAAAAGAAGGTTAAAGAAAATGTACCTCCTGATGAGCAACAGTGGGGAACTTGTATCAATAGACAAGGAGAAGGCAGATGTTCTTAGCAGCTTTTTAGCCTCAGTCTTCACTGGCAACCCCTTTCCTCCTACCTCTCGTGTTGATGGCCCACAGGTCAGAGACCAAGGTGACAAAGTCCCTCCCACTGTAAGTGAAGATAAGGTGCATGATCAGCTGAGAAACCTCAAGATATACAAGTCCATGGGACCTGATGAAATACATCCCAGAGTCCAGAAGGAACTGGCTGATGTAGTCACCAAGCCACTTTCCATGATATTTGAAAAATCATGGCAGTCAGAAGTCCCTATGGACTGGAAGAAAGGAAACATCACACCCATTTCTAAAAAGGGTAGAAAGGAGGACCCTGGGAACTACAGACCTGTCAGCCTCACGTCCGTGCCTGGGAAGATAATAGAACAGATCCTTCTTGATGCCATGCTTGGGAACATGGAGGACACGGACATGATTTGGGACAGCCAGCATGGCTTTACTACTGCATGACTAACCTAGTGGCCTTCTATGACAGTGTTACTATGTCAGTAGATAGAGGATGACCTGTAGATGTGATCTATCTGGACTTCTGTAAGGCCTTTGACACAGTCCCCCACAACATCCTGATTGATAAATTGGAGAGATACAAATTTGATGGGTGGACTGTTCAGTGGATAAGGAACTGGCTGGATGGTCACATCCAGAGGGTGGTGGTCAATGGCCTGAGGTCTAGGTGGAGAGTAGTCAGAAGTGGTGTCCCTCAAGGGTC
>VZRU01006451.1:321836-332011 GCA_013398155.1 Pedionomus torquatus | reverse complement strand
TGTGCAGGTCTGGAGCCCTCAATATAGGAAGGATATGGACCTGTTGGAGAGGGTCCAGAGGAGGGCTGGAGCACCTCTGCTACAAGGATAGACTGAGGGAGCTGGGGCTGTTCAGCCTGGAGAAGAGGAGGCTCTGGGGAGACCTAATCGCAGCCTTTCAGTACCTAAACGGGGCCTACAGGAAGGCTGGGGAGGGGCTGTTCACAAAGGCCTTCTGTGATAGGATGAGGGGTAATGGATTTAAGTATAGAGAAAAGTAGATTCAGATAGGATATTAGGAAAAATTTCTTTAAGGGTGGTGGAACACTGGAACAGGTTGCCCAGGGAGGTGGTTGAGGCCCCTTCCCTGGAGATATTCAAGGAGAGGCTCGATGAGGCCCTGGGCAACCTGGTCTAGTTGGGGGTGTCAGTGTGGCTGCTGGGAGGTTGGACTAGATGACCTTGGGAGGTCCCTTCCGGCCTGGATGATTCTATGATTCTGTACCTCTGTGTTCACAATGAGGAAGGACATAAAAAAAAAAGTACATAAAGCTGGGCTCCTAATTAACAATTGCTTCTGAGCATTGCAGGATTGTAAAAGAGCCATCACTTACAAGGTAGCAGGCACCACACCAGGGTCATGAGCCCTGGTCAACCTTCCAGTCAACGCCCGCTTTGCAGCCTCTTTGCAAGGCACCAGGAAAGGATCTCCCAAGAGTGGGAGCGTTCCTGCAGCCCCCTCATCCCCTGTTCCCTGTCAGATGGAGGCTGCATCTGTATGGCAATGCACCAGTAACACTGGCAGCCAGGAAAAGAGTTCCTAGGCAAATCTGAGAAGTGGGTGGATTTTCATATCCTGCAGCCACCTGGATTGCTGAATGCAACTCCAGCTCTCTCCCTCCAGGGCTCTCAATCCATTTTCTGCATCCCTGTGCTTCTCTTCATCTATTTTTAGGGCAAATGTCTAACACTTTTCATAAGTTTATTCCTTACCCTTTCCCATGGGACAACTCACATGTGCAGACAATGAGTGCTCCAAGAAGGCATCAGCTTTCCCTGAACAGAAGTCAACTGTGCATTTATAGGACACTGAGTTGATGAAAGGTGGAGATAAATGCTCTGAGAGGGAACCAAGTGTGAGACACAAAGCCCTGCCAGTATAACCCTTTCCTGGAGTGGCTATGCCCTATGTGCTCAGCAAGCTGGTGACACAAAAGTGGCACAGGCCCCTGGAGGTGCCGTCAAAGGAATAAAGACCCTGCTGCTAGAGGGTAATCTGGCAGGGTTCAGCCACCAAAAGTTAAAACTGTGAGAATGCAGTATCTTTAATTAAGATGCTATTTGTGCATTTTATTTTTTAACAAAACCAGTGGTACCAAGACCATGGCTCCCTCCCTGGCAACATCTAAGCAAACCAAGGCAGGAGGGTTTTGTACAAATTATAGAAACAAAGAATGGTTAGAGTTGGAAGGGACCTTGACACGTCCATGGATGGGGCATCCACAACTTCTCTGGTCAAGCTGTTCCAGTGTCTCACCACCCTCAAAGGAAAGAATTTCTTCCTAATGTCTAATCTAAATCTCTTCTCTTTCAGTTTAAAAACATTGTCCCTTATCCTATTGCTAGACTCCCTGATCAAGACTCCCTCCCCATCTCTCCTGCAGGCCAATTCCGGTAGTACTGGAAGCCTGCTGTAAGGTCCCCCTGTAACTTCCTCTTGTCCAGGCTGAACCTCTCCCAAATCTCTCAGCCTATCCTTACAACAGAGGGGCTCCAGCCTGGCGTCCTCTGGACCCATTCCAAAAGGTCCATGTCTTTCTTACACTGAGGCCCACAGAGCTGAACAGAGTACTCCAGGTGGGGTCTCCCTAGAGTGTAGCAGACTGGTAGAATTCCCTGCCTCTTGCCCTGATGGTCACACCTCTTTTAATGCAGCCCAGGATATTGTTGGCTTTCTGGATTGCCAGCACACAAAGCTATGTTCAGGCTCACCTGAGTGCTGGCCATATGTTCGGCTTGCAAATGGTAGATCCTGGCAGACCCTAGCATATGTTAGCTGTAGCTTGGTCCAGGCCATGGTTGTGTTCCCTTCTCTGCCCCTGTACTAGCGATTGAATTGCATCCTCTCTGATGGGGAGTTAGGGAGGCATGGAAATCACAGCTGGTGTCAGAATTCGCGAATGGCAAAGCACATTAGAAGAAGAGCACCCTACGTTAAAACCTCTGTGACTCCTGGCCTAGGGATAGAAAGCAAAAGGTGAGCTAGGATAATTTGAACCCAGTCACTGTAGAAGAGCTGAGCAGGGATCACATCCTGTCAGTCCTGGCTTGTTTTTCAGTTTATTAGCATGAAGAGTTACTACTGCTGGAAAAGCAGCGGTAGGAGGTTATTTGTAGAATGCCAGCCAAAAAAGAAGAAAATTTGTGGGAGGGGTTCGAAGAATGGAAATGAACTTGTTTGTTCCAGGCATAGTCTGAAAATAGTTCCAGGGATCATGGTTATGAGAGGGGGCTGCAGAGCAGAATAATACACTTAGGTCTGAACAGACAGGTTTAAAACAAGGCCATCCCCCTAAATGAAGAAAAGGCTGAAAGAATAACACACATTTGCTTTGTGTTACATGAAAATAGTTTTTCCACTTCATTTTTGCATTATGGAGATTTTGGCCATCCCAAATTCCCTTTGGAAACCAGTTTCAAAAGTTTTAGGAGACTTTCAGCAATTTTCTAGACTCACCTGGATGAAGCCTTAGTCTGATGGGGCCAGTGCCAGAGCTGAGAGCAATGAGATGTTGGACTGGTGGGAAAGCCCTCCTTTACTGTATCCCTCTGCAAACTGGAAGGAGAAATAGGAGAGACGGGGAGCAGGACCACAAGTAGTGTGCTCTATCTCCCTAATTGCGGGGATCGATGAGAGGATAAACAGAAAGAGCCAGCAGATTAACTTCTGGCTCCAAGACTGGTGCAACCAGCAGAACTTTGGTTTCTTTGATCATGGGTTTATCTACAGAACACCAGGCCTGCTGGCAACAAGTGGGGAAAGCCTAACTGGAAGGGGAAGAAGGATCCTGGGACAAGAATTAGCAGGGCTCATTGAAAGAGCTTTAAACTAGGTTTGAAGGGGGATGGGCATGAAACCAGGATTACTAAAGTGGAGTCTGAGAGCAACATGCCAGTGCTTGTGGATAAAAGTACTAGCAAGGTCTTGCAGTCCACTGTCTCAGTCGAGGTGGGGGATGGTGATCCATGCGGTAGCAAAGACATGAGGAGTAGTAACATGTTGGCAACTACAGAAGGATCTGAGCATAATCAGGTAGGAAACAGGGCTTGTCACGCCCCAAAAGTGGCAGGACAATTAGCCCAGCTGAAGTGCATCTACACGAATACACACAGCATGGGCAACAAACAGGAGGACCTTGAGGTCATTGTACAGCAGGAAACTATNCCTGAACAGAAGTCAACTGTGCATTTATAGGACACTGAGTTGATGAAAGGTGGAGATAAATGCTCTGAGAGGGAACCAAGTGTGAGACACAAAGCCCTGCCAGTATAACCCTTTCCTGGAGTGGCTATGCCCTATGTGCTCAGCAAGCTGGTGACACAAAAGTGGCACAGGCCCCTGGAGGTGCCGTCAAAGGAATAAAGACCCTGCTGCTAGAGGGTAATCTGGCAGGGTTCAGCCACCAAAAGTTAAAACTGTGAGAATGCAGTATCTTTAATTAAGATGCTATTTGTGCATTTTATTTTTTAACAAAACCAGTGGTACCAAGACCATGGCTCCCTCCCTGGCAACATCTAAGCAAACCAAGGCAGGAGGGTTTTGTACAAATTATAGAAACAAAGAATGGTTAGAGTTGGAAGGGACCTTGACACGTCCATGGATGGGGCATCCACAACTTCTCTGGTCAAGCTGTTCCAGTGTCTCACCACCCTCAAAGGAAAGAATTTCTTCCTAATGTCTAATCTAAATCTCTTCTCTTTCAGTTTAAAAACATTGTCCCTTATCCTATTGCTAGACTCCCTGATCAAGACTCCCTCCCCATCTCTCCTGCAGGCCAATTCCGGTAGTACTGGAAGCCTGCTGTAAGGTCCCCCTGTAACTTCCTCTTGTCCAGGCTGAACCTCTCCCAAATCTCTCAGCCTAACCTTACAACAGAGGGGCTCCAGCCTGGCGTCCTCTGGACCCATTCCAAAAGGTCCATGTCTTTCTTACACTGAGGCCCACAGAGCTGAACAGAGTACTCCAGGTGGGGTCTCCCTAGAGTGTAGCAGACTGGTAGAATTCCCTGCCTCTTGCCCTGATGGTCACACCTCTTTTAATGCAGCCCAGGATATTGTTGGCTTTCTGGATTGCCAGCACACAAAGCTATGTTCAGGCTCACCTGAGTGCTGGCCATATGTTCGGCTTGCAAATGGTAGATCCTGGCAGACCCTAGCATATGTTAGCTGTAGCTTGGTCCAGGCCATGGTTGTGTTCCCTTCTCTGCCCCTGTACTAGCGATTGAATTGCATCCTCTCTGATGGGGAGTTAGGGAGGCATGGAAATCACAGCTGGTGTCAGAATTCGCGAATGGCAAAGCACATTAGAAGAAGAGCACCCTACGTTAAAACCTCTGTGACTCCTGGCCTAGGGATAGAAAGCAAAAGGTGAGCTAGGATAATTTGAACCCAGTCACTGTAGAAGAGCTGAGCAGGGATCACATCCTGTCAGTCCTGGCTTGTTTTTCAGTTTATTAGCATGAAGAGTTACTACTGCTGGAAAAGCAGCGGTAGGAGGTTATTTGTAGAATGCCAGCCAAAAAAGAAGAAAATTTGTGGGAGGGGTTCGAAGAATGGAAATGAACTTGTTTGTTCCAGGCATAGTCTGAAAATAGTTCCAGGGATCATGGTTATGAGAGGGGGCTGCAGAGCAGAATAATACACTTAGGTCTGAACAGACAGGTTTAAAACAAGGCCATCCCCCTAAATGAAGAAAAGGCTGAAAGAATAACACACATTTGCTTTGTGTTACATGAAAATAGTTTTTCCACTTCATTTTTGCATTATGGAGATTTTGGCCATCCCAAATTCCCTTTGGAAACCAGTTTCAAAAGTTTTAGGAGACTTTCAGCAATTTTCTAGACTCACCTGGATGAAGCCTTAGTCTGATGGGGCCAGTGCCAGAGCTGAGAGCAATGAGATGTTGGACTGGTGGGAAAGCCCTCCTTTACTGTATCCCTCTGCAAACTGGAAGGAGAAATAGGAGAGACGGGGAGCAGGACCACAAGTAGTGTGCTCTATCTCCCTAATTGCGGGGATCGATGAGAGGATAAACAGAAAGAGCCAGCAGATTAACTTCTGGCTCCAAGACTGGTGCAACCAGCAGAACTTTGGTTTCTTTGATCATGGGTTTATCTACAGAACACCAGGCCTGCTGGCAACAAGTGGGGAAAGCCTAACTGGAAGGGGAAGAAGGATCCTGGGACAAGAATTAGCAGGGCTCATTGAAAGAGCTTTAAACTAGGTTTGAAGGGGGATGGGCATGAAACCAGGATTACTAAAGTGGAGTCTGAGAGCAACATGCCAGTGCTTGTGGATAAAAGTACTAGCAAGGTCTTGCAGTCCACTGTCTCAGTCGAGGTGGGGGATGGTGATCCATGCGGTAGCAAAGACATGAGGAGTAGTAACATGTTGGCAACTACAGAAGGATCTAAGCATAATCAGGTAGGAAACAGGGCTTGTCACGCCCCAAAAGTGGCAGGACAATTAGCCCAGCTGAAGTGCATCTACACGAAAACACACAGCATGGGCAACAAACAGGAGGACCTTGAGGTCATTGTACAGCAGGAAACTATGATATAGTTACCATCACAGAAATGTGACAGGACGGCTCACATAACTGGACTGCTGCAATCAATGACTACTAACTTTTCAGAAGGGATAGGCAAGGAAGGAGAGGTGGTAGAGTGGTCCTCTATGTTAGGGACAGATTTGAATGCCTCGAACATAACAATGTGAATGACCAAGTTGAGGATTTATGAGTAAGAATCAAGGAGAAGGCCAATCAGGTGACATCATGGTGGGAGTTTGTTACAGATCCCCCCAGCCAGGATGTAGAGGTTGATGAAAAATTCTATAAACAGATGGAAAAGGTCTTGTTATCGCTTGCCCTTGTTCTTGTGGGGGATTTCAACTTTCCAGACATCTGCTGGAAATACAACACAGCAGAGAGGGAACAGTCCTGGAGGTTCTTGGAGTGTGTGGAAAATAACTTTCTAACACAGCTGGTGAGAGAGACAACCAGGGTAAGTGCCCTAATGGGCCTGTTGTTTGTTAACAGAGAAGGTCTTGTGGGGGATGTAAAAGTTGGCGATTGTCTTGGACAGAGTGATCATGAAACCATAGAGTTTTCAATTCTTGGAGAAACAAGGCAGGAAGATAGCAGAACTGCCACCTTGGACTTCCAAAGTGGCAGACTTTGGTCTGTTTAGTTGCATGGTTGAGAATGTCCCTTGGGAGATAGTCCTGAAGGGCATAGGTTCCCAGGAAGTCTGGTCGTACTTCAAGGAGGAACTCTTAAAAGCACATAAGACCATCCCCAGGTTCCATAAAACAAGCCAATGGGGAAGAAGACCAGCCTGGCTAAATAGAGAGATTTCACTGGACCTCAGGAATAAATGGAAAGTTTATTATCTCTGGAAAAGGAGTTTGGTAACTTATGAGCAGTACCAAGATATAGTGAAGGTATGCAGCAGGAAAATTAGAGGGGCCAAAAGTCAAGCAGAACTGAAGTTGGCCAAACTAGATGTCCATAAGCCCATGGGCCCTGATGGGATGCACCTACAAGTGATGAGAGAACTGGCACTTGTTACTACTGGGCTGCTCTCCATCATCTTTGAAAGGTCATGGAGAACAGAAGAGGTGCCTGAGGGCTGGAGAAAAGCAAGTATCATGACAGTCTACAAACGTCTTAAAGAACAGGAAATCATTGGAAATGGTCAGCGTAGATTTACCAAAGGCAAATCATGCTTGACCAATCAGATAGCTTTCTATGGTGTTCTAACTGGATGGCTGGATGAGGGGAGAGCAGCAGATGTCACGTATTTTGACTTCAGCAAGGCTTTTGCACCTGCCTCCCATAACAGCCTCATTAGGAAACTGAGGAAGTGTGGGCTAGACAAGGGGGCAGTGAGGCAGACTGAGAACTGGCTGTGTGACTGGACTCAGAGAGTTGTAATTAATGGAGCAGGGTCAAGTTGGAGGGCTGTAACCAGTGTGTGCCCCAAGGGTCAATACTCGATCCAGGCTTGTTCAGCATATTCATTAATGACCTGGACAAGGGGACAGAGTATACCTATCCTCAGTGAGTTCACTGATGATACCAAACTGGGAGGGCTGGCTGACACTCCAGAAGGCTGTGCCACTGTCCAGCATGACCTGGATAGGCTGGAGAGCTGGGCAGAGAAGAACCTAATGAGGTTCAACAAGGAAAAGTGTAGGGTCCTGCACGTGGGGATGAAGAATTCCGGGCACCGATATAGGTTATGGGTGCACCTGCTGGAAAGCACTTCTAAGGAGAAATATCTGGGGGTCCTGGTAGATAGTAAACTACCCATGAGCCAGTAATGAGCCCTTGTTGCCAAGAGGCCCAATGGAATCCTGGGCTGCATAGGAAAGAATGTGGCCAGTAGGTTGAGGGAGATCATTCTCCCCCTCTACTCAGCACTGGGAGGCCTCAGCTGGAATACTGCATCCAATTCTGGGCTCCCCAGTTCAAGAGAGACAGGGAACTACTGGAGAGAGACCAGTTTAGGGCAACAAAGATGATTAGGGGATTGGAGAACCTCCCTAATGAGGAAAGGCTGAGAGAGCTGGGACTCTGTAGCCTGGAGAAGAGAAAGCTAAGGGGAGACCTTATAAATGCAAACAAGTGTCTGAAGGGTGGGCTGAAGGAGGATGGAGCCAGATTCTTTTCAGTGGTTCCCAGTGACAGGATGAGGGTTAATGGACACAAGCTGGAACATAGGAAGTCTTTTCGGCGAGAGTGATAGAGCCCTGGAACAGGGAGTGACAGGCTGCCCAGGGAGGTTGTGGAGTCCCCTTCTCTGGACACCTTCAGGACCCACCTGCATGCAGTCCTGAGTAATGTGCTCTAGGCAATCCTGCTTTAGTGGGGGAATCGGACTAGATGATCTCTAGAGGTCCCTTCCAACTCTCACAATTCCATGATTCCATGAAGGGGGAAGATTCATACATTCCTTTAGACCATCTGTGCAGGGGGAATCTGATTGCCTGGCAGTCATGCTGCTTTGTGACCTCTGATAGTGGCTGCAACACATGTATCAGAGAGGACAATAAAACACAATAGAGCCCGCCACGGTAATTTTTATTTTGCTAGATGTGAAATTGTGTTTAGCTCTGTGGCTGACAGGGGAAAAAAAGAAAAAGCCCAAACAGGTTTAATAATAGATTTTGGAGGATTTTGGATTGTCGGAGACATTTTCTAGTGACAGTTTGTCTGAATCATATTTGGCACTGGTAATATACCACATCTCCTGTCATTCTTTTAATTACTTTAGAGCCTTTTAAAAGAGCATTTTAAAAATTAATTAAGGCTACCTCTGATTTCAGACCAAGCATGAGAAAATAAAATATCCCCGCTGCTGCATTTTACGTGGCAGATTGTCCTGGTACTGCAGATAAGCTTTCTGAAAAATCTAGCATGCCAACATCAGAACAACCCTCTAAGATAACTTAATTTTATATCCATTTAAGGGTTGGGAAGTGTAAGATTTTTGAATTTAAGGAGACAAAGAACCTCAGTTAACTAATTACATTGCCAAGAGTCTGCACTAAATGGGTTGGTTCCACGCTTCCCTGATTAAAGCTTGGAAAGAAAGTAAGGCTACGCTACAGCTGATGGTCCCCTGTGGCAGAAATCAGTTGCGGAAGACTTCTTGTATGCAAAACCAGAGAATATAAACTCTTTGGAAGTCAAAGAAATACCAGTTTTTTAGGATCTATATTAGAGCTGAAAAAAAAATTATTTATTTTTACCAATTTATTTGATGCATTTACCTCTCTGAGGTAACATTTGAACACTCAGGTGTCTAACATTCACATTCATAGAATTTATTCAGGCGCAGATTTTGGGGTCAGCGGAAGAGTGTTACCTGTTCTAACCTCAGCTGTGTTGCTTGGTAGCAGCATTCTGTAGGGATAGTTGTGAGAGGAAATCTGCATGGAAATTCACTGTGGACATGGCTATTTATGACAAATGCATTCTTGCACACCCAAAAAGTATATGTGTGTGCGCGTGTGTGTCATGGGGGCTGCAAAGGGCCTAACAAGGACCTCAAACAGCAACATTGGAACAGCTGGTCCAGCCTCATTCCATCTCACATGTGGATGCAGCAACAGGACCAGCTGCACCAAGGGTGAAGAGGTGGAAACCAGAGGTGAAATCTCACAGGTTTACTGGGTAAATGTTTTACTTGACTCTTCGCAGAAGGTTGATCCACCAAAGTGAAGTAGGAGAGTCTTTGCTGTCCTTGTGACATCTCAGGGAGAATCATAGAATGGTTAGAGTTGGAAGGGACCTTGAAGATCATCTAGTTCCAACCCCCCTGACATGGGCAGGGACACCTCCCACTAGAGCCACATAACCCACGCATTCAGAATTGTACAGAAGATGTGTGATACACCTTTCTCTTTGAGATTCTCTTTGTCAAAAGACAAACACTAGGCAATTTTAAACTGTATAAAAACTTGGAATGTAGAATATGTGGAGGTAGAACTTAACAAACAAAAAGAAATGCAGCATTTTTTTTTTTATTGACATCTTTTTCTGACCACTTTAGGAAGCAGTCTGATGTCATTTCCTTCTCCTCTGATGACAAATAAAATACAACTGTAGAGTTCCTGTTTTCTTCACACACATGGATGAAGAGGCAGCCTGATCCTCAGCAGTGGGCACTACCCAAGCACTGACAGGCCTGTATCTGCAACTGATGCTGTTGTCCACCCCGGTCTCCTGGGGCTTTCATTTGTCAGTTCCCCAAATTCTAAACTAAGCAAACAGTGACCCCTTGGTTTTTTTGTGCCCCCAAGCTGGGCAAACCTGTTTTAAACTACATGGGATTCAATGCCAGTACTAAAATTACACCCCTCCAGAGCAACCTTTGATGCCCAGCTGCCACACTGGGTTTGTCAGCACA
>VZRU01006451.1:309499-321759 GCA_013398155.1 Pedionomus torquatus | reverse complement strand
CCACCGTTGATGCCCGCCTGCCACACTGGGTTTGTCAGCACAGCACTGTGTAACTGAGCAGCTGCTGCATCCCCACTGCTCCTGGGAGCCCACCCAACGCTAGGGGAGAGGGGGAACCAACAGAAGGACTGAAGGACTCCTCCAATCTTGGCATGCTTGCTGCAGAACAAGATTGGTCAGAGCTGCATGACAGCAGGGAGCAAGTGTGGGAAATGCTTTCCTCCCCCTTCTGTAAAAAATAAAAATTAATAATACTGAGTGAGACTTGGAGCTCAGGCTCACCAATGCCGTCCATTGAGCACAGGGTCACCCAGTACATACAGCCCATAGTCTGTCATCCTTTCCACAAGTGACAGCTCTGCCTTAAGGTTCTTCTTTTTTTTTTTTTTTTTTTTTCTCACCACAGCACACAGCATTGATTAGAACCCCAGCCTGTGATATCAGGAACACTTTGCTCCCTGAGGAGGAAGCCAAACAGCTGAGTTAAATTTAGGTCTGCCCTCAAGCCTTCTGACCACCAGACAGGGTCTGTGTGTTAACTGCTGGTAACTTAGACAAAATCAACTGGAGATGAAGTCAGTGGCAACTAGTTTTCAAATAGACTATTTGCAAAGGTAATACATTAGCTTACTGAAAAGGGACACCTATATATTTCTTTCTTCTGGCCCTCTCAGCCAAGGTTCCTTCCCTTCCCCACTCATCTCATGTGGAATATATTAAGGCTCTCAGCTTCCTAAATATGATCAGTTCTTGACCAAAACCCACTCAGCAGATGGGGAGAAAAAGAAAGAGAAATGGAAGTGTCACTTTTCCCTTTTCTGAAGGTGAGAATGCACCTGTCTGCTATGCCCAGCCCGTCATTTACTCTGCAAAGAGCAGAAGAGCAGCAAGGCGGCTCTGTCCTGAGAACATCTCCCAGTCTCCTGCTTAAGTTAGTGGGAATAGTTGCATGTGCTAAATGAGAACATGTTTGATGGGAATGCATATAGTCATACTACTTCCATGTAAAAGGCTCTCCTCCACTCAAAGCAGCATACTCTTGACCTGACTGTAGTAAGATTCAAATGCATATTTTTCCTGAGCTTCTTTTCAAGCTGACCCTGCTTTGAGTGAGAGGTTGGACCAGAAACACCACACCCCCCCAATCCTTTCCTGCCTAGAATAAAAGTGCTACAGGGTCTTCTTTGGAAATGTCTCTATATTGCAAGTAGAATTGAAGAGTATTTAAGTTATCATGCTCATTCTACAATCTTTCTTTCTTCCATAACCCCCTTCCCACTCCATTAACCTTTTTTTTTTATCTTACCAGAAGTTGGTGACATTCACTTACAATGAGCTCAGTTTAGGGGGTTCAGAACCACCTGTCACTGCTGGTGCTGAGGGTCCCTGATTAGACTTAACTATGCAGTGTATTGATAACCACATGGAACAGAATCTCTCAGGCACCTCTCAGGCCAACTTTCTCTCGGCTTATGAATTATAAACCTATAGCTCTCTTCATGTCTTAGGACTTTGGTAGCACAACTCACCCTTTACACGTCTTCCCATTACAATCTGCCATCAAAAACTCATTACTGCTGTCACTCATAGCCACCATCTCACTAAAGATGTCTCTTATTTATTGATCTCTAATTGGCAGTAAATAGCAAGGAAAATAAACAGAATTATTTCAGTTATTTTTCCTTTTTATCAGCAAATATTTGAGGAGAGTCACAAATAACTCTAGCCCTGCCACTGAGTCAAAACCCACTTGTGATGTCATCAGAGAGCTCCACCTGTTCTGCTACTGGCTGTGCAGTGATTGTGAAATAAATGCATAAGGGCTTAGCTAATATCACTGCAGCAACACTCTCAGTCAGCTCGGAGGCTGATGAGGAAATGGGGCAATAGTTTACAGAAAAAGATGAGTATTTCTGCTCAAAAGCATTCATGCCATGCTTGTGGCTGCTGCACTCTTACCTAAAGGCTTGATTGTCTGATGCAGTTTGGAGTCACGTCAGTTAACTATAAAGTTTAAATAATTGCTATCTAGAAAGAGTGCTTGAAGGTCTATCACTGGAAATGTTAATAAAAGCTCAGGACAGAGTCACCCCACTTGTCCTTTCTGGTTGGGTTTGGGGTTTTTTTTTGTGGCCTGCTGCTCTATGCAAGCCTTCCCCTGCATGACCTTGGCTCTCTGAATAAATAAGTTTAAAGAATGTTAATCAGACTTCAAAGGATAGTGGGAGAATTGATCTCAGAATTTGTTGGAGACTTCCTGGTTGTCATAAAGCTTCCAGAGTGGCTCTTAGCCCCTCCTTGTAGTTTGTACACGGTGACTCACATGATCCCATGAGGGCTCAGATGAAAGGCTGTCAGCCTGAATTCTGCAGGGATACATCTACAAGCTGAGGAAGACAGTGGGGTGCCGGTTTGGTCTGTATTGATTCAGCAGATGCACAGGCCCAAGACATGTTAAATGCAAGATGAAATTTTTAAGGGCATCTAAGGGATCTGAGACCTCAGCTCTCATCACAGTACAAAGATTTGAGGATTCAGAATATGTGAATTGCCTTGAAATTGCAGCCCCTCTTCACTTATGGTTCAGAGGAGAAGCAAGCCACAGAGGTGGTCTTCCCATTCACACTATCCTGCTCCCAGCCTCCTCCACTTGCAAAGAAGAGGAAGAACAGGTGAAATGAGATGGAGAGAAGGGAAGATGGCCAGGGGAATCTTCACTTGTCATATACAAGGAAAGACAGGTTCTTTATGAGGCTCTCAGAAGGAAGAGCCAGCTGGATCTGTCCTGCTGCCAGCATGTCCTTTGTGTCTCTCCATGCACAAGACACTCCAGCGAATTTAGGACGCAGACATGATCATCTACCCTTCAGCCAAGGATCGTGTCACAGTAGATTCTCATAGAAGGAGGATGAAGTTGCTAAACTCTCAGCATAGAGATATATAATTATTTATTTCCTCTTTCATGGTCTGTGCTGAGCTCTGCTGTTTTTCTGCATGCCTAGCTTGCCGTCAGAGCTGGAGTGTCTGCCTCCTTTGTCTTCACCACCATGACTGACACACACAACCTTGGTCTTACTCTAGTGTCCTGCCAAAGAACATTGAGCCAAGTTATGAGCTGAAGGTGGAAAGGACTTCTGCAAAGAGCCAAGTAACCTGGGGTGAAAGTCACGTATATCTGGGAGCCTGTAATAACTGGGTCCAGAGTAAACCCAGGATTATCCAGTTGTGGAGTCTCATCCTAACTCTACTGCTCCACGGTTAAGGGCAAAACCCCATGCTGGATATTGAGTCTTTTTGTATCTTAGCCTCATCTGTCCTGGCAGACATAGTATAAAGTGTGTACAGGTCGCCTGAAGGCTGTTCTCATAATGGCACATCTATACATCATTACACGCTCTGGGAATTCATAAAAATCTTTTTTGGATTGAAATACAGAGACAGTAAATGATTCCTGGGTACAACCTAGAGATACTGGTTTTGGCTAGAGCTGTTGTTATGCCTTGCAATCAGAGAAAAACTGATTGGCATTTGGATAGGAAGGGATAGTGCAGAGAGTGGAAGATGGGGACAGGTCTCTGTCCCCACAGCCTTGAGCTCTTGAGGAAATACTGCCTTTGTCTTCCAAGTAATGCAGAGTCTCTCTCTAACTGCATGGAGTTTTAAGTCTCTGCTGAAACTGGAGCACAGCAGAACCGTGCTCTCACCCATTCTGATGCAGATTGATTTACCATCGATTAGCCATTCAGAACTGCTTTGATTTCAGGTAGATGTTACTTCATTGTGCACTTGTGAATGTCAGACTGATTTAGCTAAGCTGCTCATTTATATATTTCCTTGCAGTAGAAGTTAAAGTATTTGATGGAGCCTTTAGAGAAGCCACTGTGAAAACTGGAGAAATTATAGGAGTCAGACTGGAAGGTGAAGATCACTGCCTGGCAGGAAGCTGAGCACCTCCTGTGAGTCACTGTGTGTGCTGAACTGCCAGAGATTTCAGTTTGGCAAGCAGAAAAGGCCAGCCTGAATGTGAGTCACCAGCCCTGATGCTGGATTTACAATACCACCTTGCAGGAACCAGTAACTCCCCTGCAAGTCTGGACAACACTTTTCCCATTGCAGTATTGACACTCAAGTTTCAGAAAGTTGTGTTTAATGTCTTTTAGCAGAACAGTGCTTAGTTCAAGGAATGAACAAATATCTACTTGTAAAAAAAAAAAAAAGGTGGGAATGGCCCTACCCTGCGTGTTTTCCTGGCTCTTATCTTTCCACCTGTCCCCAGCCTTTGGCAGCTCTTCCACCACTTCCAGTCTCTTTTCAGTGCTTTCTACTTGCCCAAGGCTCCTAGTAGTTTTTTTTATCTCTTAGTAGTTTTGGACTGTAACTCATCAGAAAACCTACTTGCTACAAAAAATTTGCTCTACTGGGGGAAGTACTAGAGACACTACAGTGGTTTTAAAAGAACTTAAGTTATGATTTTAAAAAAAATTTAAAAAAAAATGCATAAAATGTTAACAGAGCTATGGAGAATGTGGCACCTCTATCCCCAGCACTGCTTATCCCAAGAAATATGAATCAGTATTCATCTAGTTTGAATGTTGCTGCAAAACAATTATGGTTTGGAGAAAGTATGGTCTTCATTTACTTGCTTATTTAGGAACTGTTTTGTTTAATTCCTGTCTCAGTTTAATTTGCACTATATATCTGTTGGAGTCCTCACCATGCACTTGATTCTGCATCTGAATGGAAAATTAGAAGATTGCTTAGCCTGTCAGCCACATCTCCCATTTCAGGGACAGTCAACCTTCCATACCCTGTGTTCAGGAGATGCACTGTCCTCTCTGGAAACAGGTCCTGTGGCCATATAGCCATGTAAGACCCATGCAGAATTGTACCTGGTGCACTGTTCCCAAGGTGCTGAATTCAAGACAACAACTTGGACATGTTGAACTTCACCAAATCAGATTATGACACTGCTTCACACTTTCCACACAGTCACTGAGATTGCTGTTCCATATATACACACCGGAGAAGGCAGAGACTACCGCCAGCAGCTCCCTATTACTTTAGCAGGGGAATGTAGTAATTGCTCCAGATAACTGCTCTGAGTTTATATGACAGTATGATTCTGCCTTGCAAGAACTTCTTCTGCATGTGACATGTTTACAACCTCACTTTTCAGAAGAGAAAAGAAAGCTGGAAGAGGTTGAAAGTCACACCACAACTGTTAGGGAACATCAGGACTTGCAAGTCTCTTATTCTTGGCCTCTAAACCACCTCATGGGAATAAGCTTTGAGGAGAAGTCTGTCCCTCTTTTTCACTGTATTCCTTCCCAAGCCTGCAGGCTGAATCCTCGGAGCAGACACTCATGATTGCACAGGGCTTCCAAAAGCCTGGATGGGTAGTAAGATCCAACCACCAGCAACCAAACTGGAGTTCATCTGTGCCTTGAGATGCGTCAGCTGAAAGCAGGTGACAGCTGCCTTGGTTATTGCTACAAACATCCGGCAGAATTTCTCTTGGGAGTTTTCTTTCCAGAGCAGTCTTTCCAGATATACACACCTCGTGTGCACAAGCACTCTGCACAACTTAAGGTGGAGACACCTGGGACAGCCTTTTCTCCTTCCTCTTTGAGCCTCACTTTCCATCTTGTTTTTCCTGATCTCCCTGTCTCCTGAGTCCCAAACTGAAATATCCACCAGTCCTCTGAAAAACTTATGCAAAATGGAGCAGTTTACTGGAAAAGTACAACTCAAAAGAGCTTTTTGTCCTTCACAGCTGTTTCTTCGGTCTTCACAAGAAACCTTCTCTGTGTGCTTTGTTAGTTCTGTCAGGCAGGTAGGATTTCCATCTTATTAGCTGGAAGAAAATGCTGCTTCAGTCAAGATTTCCACAACAAAACCAACAAGGCCTCACATTTTATAGCAGCACATTAGAACAATCCATTTTTTTGCAAGATGGAAGATGATATTACGCAAGAGGGTAAAAATCCCTTTGAAATCTCCTTCCTGGACACATAATCTGCTTGGTAAGGTATTTAAATCAGCACTTATAAGGTATGTGTCAGCCTCCAAAAATGCTAAGTACCTAATTAGAGGCTTTTTCACTGAATTGAAACGGGGGCTGTGCGTTTCTATTTCTTGCTCAGGCAGTCCTGTGCAGGAGAGCTGAGCAGTGAAGGAGTTGATGCCGACACAAGCACAGTAGTCCTGGTGGTCTCTGCAGGCCTGCTCCAGAAGGGAAGGGCAGGGGTCTGCTCATCTCAGCACCACACCACATGGGTGCGGGCACAGAGTTGATGCAGATGACCTCACTTCTCCCCAGCAAGGCTGAGCAAATGCCTGGGGTCTGACATATATCTGGGAAGCATAGCACCAGACATATTCACCAGCCAGAAGAGCTGAGCCAGAAGATCCTAGTAGGAGAACAAGAGATAAACATATTGCATTCCACTATCTTTTAGCCTCTGAAGGCATCGAAGGAGCAAGGCAGGAAAAGGAGAGCTTCACCGAATTCAGAAAAACCCTTCTCATAGGAAACTCTTACATTTCTTATCTATTAAAATGCCAAACTGGGTACAAAGACAAAAGGTTCTTTCCACTCCTGACCTTGAATTTTAGACTCCAGAAATGTTGAAACTTCTTATTGAAAGACTTTTACTTGAATGGAAAAAAAACTGTTATTTTTTCCTTCCTTGAAAAGGAAGCTTGCCTTGCTTCAACCAGTAGTCAAAGTTACTTACTCGCTCTTTCTGCTGCTAGGACAGTTATTGGGAAGGGAAATAGTAGCTTGCCATGATGACTCATGGCACTTTTTCACCTGAAAGACCATCCTGTCTATGCCACCATAACTGTAATACATCAAGCTGTAGCAATGTGTAACCTTTTTGGAAAAAAGTCAATTTCCTTCCCTTCTCTAGAGAAAAATGAAGATTGGCTTGAATTGAGGATTAACATCAGTTATAAAACACATCCATCTGCAAAGGAGTTGGAGATAATTTTTCTTCATTTCAGATAACTGTCAGGAAGGACCATTAAGACACACTGCATTTTAGTTTGATTGATTTTTTCTCTTTGCTGATTTAAACTCCTCATTTCAATAGGCTGCCCTGCTTATGGTGAGAGGGAAGGCAGTGGTGGTGGTTGGGCAGAGCTTGCTGGAAGACCTGGGCTCCTGTGTTTTGATCTTTAAGCTGAAAATTAAGAGATTTCTGAAATACTTTTACATTATTTTTCAAAATGGATATCATTTCAAGAGGTTGCAAGAAACCAGTCTTTTTTAGCTGTAACACAAGAAGTATTTCTGAAAACAGCTGGGAATTGGCAAGATGATGCAAAAGTAAGGACATATTTAAGAATCATTAATAATTTATAATTAACTGTAACTGTCACTGTGTTCAAACACCAAATATTAGTTTAAAAAGACACACACAGAGTCTTATAATTAAATCATCTCTAAATATGCAAAGCCATGATGTAAGTTGCCTAAACCTCACTTAGGTTTTGTGCATCATTTAACAATACCCATCTGCTGATGGGAAATAGGTCAATCAACTTGCTCTGGAGAAGTGTAGGATTTTGCAAAGCACTCAGTGATGAAGCAAAACCTGGGACTCGAAATTGCACCTTGATCACACCACTGATACCATTTTTAAGAGGCTAGAGGAAAGGCGGGACCTGACCCAGAAAGGGCTGAAAGGGTTTGTCAGAAAGGGCTTCTTACACTTTCTGGATTAATTTTTTTTCCTGTACAGTATATATCTAAAATTTTGAGACATTTATTTCTCAAATAAATATTCCATATCTGCTTTGGCTTTCAACCAGTCACAAAACAAGATGGAACAGGATCGCAATTTTAGTGAAATGTCCCCATTTGAAGAAAAAGCAACAACAATTATAATAATTTGGGAAACAGGCTACCATCAATTCAACCACTTCCTTCCAGAGAAACACACTGGGGACTCTAAATCCCTCTGGAGCAGCAGATCAGTGCTAACAGCAATAAACCAAGGACTGGAAGCATAGAAAACTAATCAATAAACATGCCACTGCATCTTCACTGTATCAGCAGAGAAAACAAGGAATGCCATGAACTTTATGTTTTGTGGACAGGCACAAAAAACTACCCAAAACACATGATGTGTGGAATACCATGTGTTGAATTCTGAAGCAATTAATGGAAATTTTAATTTCTAGTCAATTCATAGGGCCTTTTGACAGATCTCATCTCTTCACTGTGTTTTGTGAACCCAGAGACATACCTGTCTCCTTTTTCAATCCTCTTTAATTATTCATCAGCATACTTTACAGGAGGATTTTCATGTAAACTTTCCCTGTAAGAACTCCTCTTGCCTGGGACTCTGATTCTGGGGTGGTTCCCATCCAAAAAAGTGGGAGACCCCAAAACATCTCTGTAGACAAAACAGCTTCATCAACCAGCTTCCTGTGTTCTCCAATCCTACTAGTCCCGACTTATCCCTTCCCTCCATTTAATTTAATCAGCAATAAAGTCATGTGATCTAGGATTGCTATTTCTCCCGCTTACCAAGTCAAAAATAGCACTGTCTTTGATGGACCGATAACTTCTTGGGAAGGAGACCTCTCAGCTCTTGCATTCCCTCATCATATTTCTTTTCCTTCTTGCATCTAGGATATTCACATCTTCCACCACACTTGGCAGGACTCATGTCCCAAATGAGAGCACAAAACTGTGTTTCCCAGAGCAGAATTGGGAACAGCACCATGCAAAGGAAAAACAAACAAAAAGGGTAAAATCTTGGTATGTCTGAAGGAACTCAGCATGTCCAGTTTCGAGAAGAGGAGGCTGAGGGGAGACCTCATTGCCCTCTACAGCTACCTGAAAGGAGGTTGTAGAGAAATGGGTGTTGGCCACTTCTCCCAAGTGAATAATGACAGGACCAGAGGAAATGTTTTGAAGTTGCAGCAGGGGAGGTTTAGATTAGATATTAGGAAGAATTACTTTACTGAAAGAGTGGCCAGGCACTGAAACAGCCTGACCAGGGAGGTGGTCAAGTAACCATCCCTGGAGGTGTTTAAGAAGTAGATGTGGCACTTCAGGGCATGCTTGTGGCTGAGATTGTAGGGAGTGGGTTGTGGTTTGGTGTATGGTTGGACTTGGTGATCTCAGAGGTCCTATCCAACCATAACAATTCTATGATATGCTTCATTAGACTCATTAGACTCATTGTATAACCAAGTTGATAATTTCCCATTAATTTAATTACCTAGTAATACTACAAGCCTTTTCAGCTGCTGAAAAAAAACAAACAAAAAAACCCAACGAAACAACAAAATAACAGCAACGAAATCCTAAAAAAATAAATACTAGAACAAATGGGATAAATACAGTGAGGTGACATATGGTGTTTTCAACTCCATTTGCAAGGGATTTCTCTTCTTATTTATCATTTATTTATTATTTGTCTAGGCTCCCCAGTTCAAGAAGGACGGGAACTACTGGAGAGAGTACAGCGGAGATTACAAAGATGATCAGTGGACTAGAACATCTCTCTGATGAGCAAAGGCTGAGGGACTTGGGTCTTTCTAGTCTGGAGAAGACTGAGAGGGGATTTCATCAATGCTTATAAATACTTAAAGAATGGGTGTCAAGATGATGGGGCCAGACTCTTTTCAGTGGTGCCTAGTGACAGGACAAGGGACTACAGGCACAAACTGGAACACAGGAAATTCTGCCTGAGGATGAAGAAACACTTCTTTCCTGTGGGGGTGCCAGAGACCTGGAATAGGTTGCCTGGAGAGGGTGTGGACTCTCTGTCACTGGTCTCTGGAGACATTCAAAACCTGCCTGGATGTGTTCCTGTCCAATGCACTGGGTGACCCTGCTTTGGCAGGAGGTTGGAGCAGATGATTTCCAGAGGTCTCTTCCAATCCCTACTATTCTGTGATTCTGTGATCATGGCACTGGATCCCCAGGCCTTGAATGTTTTTTGTTTCTTACTGAAGGAAAGACTGTGACCTATCAGTTTTGAAAGCCCTACCTTTGCAGTCCCAGCTGACAGAATAGATACTTAACCATGTAACAAGAAATCAAAGCAGAAATGGGATATGGGGAGTGGACAACCATCATTTGGTCATTGGTTCAAGCATAATAACTGGAAGGTGTTTGGAAGAGAGTTCACCAGGAAGCGGTGTTCCCTTCTTTTCTTTCTACTAGTGCAAGAAGGGAGAGAAAATGGAAAAGAAATGTGGGGGGAGGAAAGAAAGAAGGGAGGTAAGAGAAATGCTACTTTGAAAATAATAATAACAAAAAGTTTAAGAGATGAAAAATTTGTATGGGAATCTTTAATTCATGAAGATATTCTTCCTTGAAAATGCATTAAGGTACTGCTAGAAACTCCCTGACAAAGTCTACTTTTTGAGAATAGAGCCAAACGGAGATACTCCAGTATATGCATCCTAAAAGTAACACAGTAAATGCAACTTTTGCAGGGAGGTTTTGTGCAGTGCTGTGCCATGACAGTTATTGTGCATCCAGCTGCAGAGCTCTAGGTTTGTTCCTCAGAACTAATCCTACAGAATCAAGTCTCCACAAGCAGGAATCCTTCATTGCTATTACTATTTACTATCTGATGACACAATTAACATGCTTATTTGAATAGGATCAAATCATTCAATACATATCTAACATTTGATACATTAATAATATTTCCTCCTGCTAAACTGGAAATCCTCCAGTGGCTAAACTGGAATCCTATTTTTGCATTTATTGAAGGTACTATTAAGTGTAGTAGAGGACAGAGGCAGGCACTTTTTCCTGAGCACTATATATGCTTCCCTTGCCCCACATCCCCCGTAGTACTTATAGGTGGGTTTCCATCATACTGTCAGCACTGGTCCCACAGTCAGGTCATAGAGCTCTGTGAGTTTGCATCCATCAACAGTCTTGTAGGAAAGATGTTCTGTGAACACCTGCAAGCCTACAGTAAATGTGAGATAACTTCCTTACTGTAACCCTGGTATCTGGCAATTTGGCTGTCCACTGCCCCACACAAACATCATCCTGAAAATCTGTCCTTCCTTCACAGTCCAAGTCAGGATCCATCTCCTCTGAGTTCACGTTCATGGCATGAAGTATCAGTTATTGAATTTACAGAAGGTTTTTATTTGGCATTTTGCAAAACTGGCCTGAGCTAGTGCTTGGCTTTTCAACTTCCCCTGTTTTTAAGGGGATGGATTTGGCATCCCTCTCACTTACAAAACTTGTGACACATTTTTAGGGTACCACATCTGAAAACATCAGATATCAAAGTATTAATTTTTATTCTCACTCTGCTTCTACTGTGCACAGTTCTGTACTTACAAAATACAATTTTCTCTCATTTACATTGATTGGAAAAGAGCTCATTCAAACCCTGAAGTTGTTTCAGTGCCAGAAGTCAGGTCTTTGGCAACATTTTATTAATGTCAGATTCCCCAGGACCCATCAGCTCCTATGGAAGACTAATATTGCACAGAATTTAACTGAGGAGTTTTGATCCTAAACCCAGTGACTTCAGACGCTTTTTAATTTTTGATCTGTAAACAAAAACTGTTAATAGTTTTCAACATCTTTATTAATGATCTGGACGAGGGGATCGAAGGTACCCTCAGCAAATTTGCAGACAACACCAAGTTGGGTGGGAGCGTTGATCTGCTGGAGGGTAGAGAGGTTTTGCAGAGGAATCTGGACAGACTTGATCAATGGGCTGAGACCAACAGAATGAGGTTCAATAAGGACAAGTGCTGGCTCCTGCACTTCAGTCACAACAAACCCAGGCAGCGCTACAGGCTTGGGGAAGAATGGCTGGAGAGCTGAATGAGGTTGAACAAGGGCAAGTGTAGGGTCCTGCACCCGGGGATGAAGAATTCCGGGCACCGATATAGGTTATCGATGCACCTGCTGGAAAGCACTTCTGAGGAGAAGGATCTGGGGGTCCTGGTAGATAGTAAACTACCCATGAGCCAGCAATGAGCCCTTGTTGCCAAGAGGGCCAATGGAATCCTGGGCTGCATAGGAAAGAATGTGGCCAGTAGGTTGAGGGAGATCATTCTCCCCCTCTACTCAGCACTGGGAGGCCTCAGCTGGAATACTGCATCCAATTCTGGGCTCCCCAGTTCAAGAGAGACAGGGAACTACTGGAGAGAGACCAGTTTAGGGCAACAAAGATGATGGAGGGATTGGAGAACCTCCCTAATGAGGAAAGGCTGAGAGAGCTGGGACTCTGTAGCCTGGAGAAGAGAAAGCT
>VZRU01006451.1:239868-307537 GCA_013398155.1 Pedionomus torquatus | reverse complement strand
AGGTTGTGGCATCCCCTTCATCGGAGACCTTCAGGACCCACCTGGATACAGTCCTGAGTAATGTGCTCTTGGCAATCCTGCTTTAGCAGGGGAATTGGACTAGATGATCTCTAGAGGTCGCTTCCAACTTGCACAATTCTGTGATCCAGTGAAAATTTGATGGTTTTCTGACAAATCCTTAGAGTTAATCAGTTTTATTTTAGTAGCTGGTATTAGAAAAATTGAATCCCCACCTACTCAGTTCTTGCTTATGCTATATTAATATTTAAGACATTTCAAAGTATGCTTGATTTCAAACTACAAATTAAAGAAAAAAGATGCTGAAGATGAGGTTATGGATTTGAGCTCTTCTAGTGTCAATTCTCCCACTCACACACCTGTGTTCCACTGCTGGTCTGTAAGTTATTGAAAGGGTAATCCAGGGACACTAGACAACTGCCTAAATAAAACACCAAGAGATTTCCAACCATTCAGGAAAACAACAACTAAAAAATCAGACAGGGAGAAAAATAACTGTAAGGATAGGTGGTCCTTCTAGCAAGTAAATCTGAGAAAGGTAAAAACATCAACACATGTTCTGGCATCTTTTATTTCACCAGCTTTTTCATTTATTTCTTAATTACAATAGCTCTAATGTGGAATACTCGCTTGAGTCTATTTGACCAGAACTTTAATGCATTTAATCCAGATATTGTCTCTCCTGGCTGCTGCAAAGCATATAGCTGTTATCCATAGCTCAGAAGATGCAGCTTGAACAGCTAGAGGATGAGCAGTAAGGACAAGAGCTCAGGCTAACTCGAAAGGAAAACTGTCTCACCCAGCAACCTGCAGACGCTGTCAAAACCCAGAATTTTACCATTTTGATTCATTGTTGAACAGTAGATGCAAAAAAAATGGTCTGGATAGCTTGTCTAAGGTGAGCTTAGCAGTTGAGGTTGTAAGCATCCTCAAAAGCCTTTATAGGCTGTAAAAGCTGAGAATGATAAGGAGCAACCCTCTTCAGTCAGTTTTCAAATGTTTATCCAGTGAGGGCAGAGCAACCACTCAGTTTAATGCTGGCATCCACCCTTAAATCCCCACCCCTGATGTCATAGAACATTTTTGCTGCACCTGGGTTGGAAAGGACATCTGAAGGTCTCCAGACTTGCCTTCCCTTTGGAGCAGAACCATTGCCAACACTGCATCAGATCTGTCATGGTTTTGCCTAGCCAAATCTTGAAACTTTCCAAGACCAGACAGCACAGCACCTCACCAAGTAGTATAGCTTCTTTATACACCCAGCACCACTTTCAAAGAAGCTAGAAGTGACTGTACCCTAAAAAGGCTAAAAGTGAGAGAGCCCTAAACAAATAAACCTCTTGGAGATTAGGATGCTTGTCAATATAGTCAAGTGAATTCCTCAATTTTTCAAAGTAGCCCAATGGACAAGTAGCCCAAGAGATGGGAAAGCAAAAAAAAATTGCTTTTTTATGGACACTGGAGATTTTTCTGCAGATGTCTTCTCTATAGGAAGAATCAAGACACGACTGTAACTCAATACAATAGCTCCAGAAATCTTCCTAGGGCTTCTTTGAAGAAAAGTATTCAAAGAAATGAAGACATGCTTTAGTGGCAGCTAGGCTATTTAAAAGCTGAATTGGGGGAGGGGCAAGGGAAGAAATGGAGAGAAAAGCTTTTAAAGAAAGCTCAAAAAATATCAGAGATCATCATTACAAGGAAAGAACACACAGAGTCCTCAATGCCTTTCTATAGCATCTCTGTTTCTTGGTGACGCAGCCCAAGAGATTTAGCTGTCAAAAATCAAGTACACCTGTCCAATTATTTTACTAATTTGCAGGCCTGTTTGATAAATAAATATGCTCTGAGCTTAACAGATTTCACTAGAAATAACATATCCTATGTAGCTGAACAAGGTTGATGCTGTAAAACAGTAATGTCATGACCACAGGGAAGGTTGCTTAATTAGCTCGTTATTTTTCTCAAATGCAATGGAAAAAGTGGGCTGACTGCAGTATGACTATGTATATGTTTCCAATAGTTAGAAGACAAAATTTTTTTAAGTAGTGAAGACTTCTAGATTGATTTCTCTGTTTAAAATGACAGTTTATTTTATGCAGACGATGTAAACTTTAAAAGCTACAAAATCCCTAAAATTAACTCTCAAAGTAAAAGTATGAGCCCTTCTAAATCCAGGGCAGAGGTCGTGTGACAGAGTAGGAGGGGAGGAGACAGTTACCAGGGGGACCTTTCCAAGTGCTTAGCAAGATGAGTTCCTCTGTCCTTGGCCACTTAAATCCTAGGAGCACTTCTGTCTGGCATGGTCCTTTGGCCATGCCAACACCTCCAGAGAGCAAAGTCAGCAGCACACAGAGAAAATTCTGTAGCACTGCTACGGAAAATGGCTTCTTTTTGAAAGCTGGAACATGGCACATGGTTCAGCTATGGCTGTGTTACTCCAGCAAGTTTTCTTTGGCTCCAGCAGGTGTTACCAGAATGAGTGCAATCTGTTCTTGGAGTGAGGAGATGCTTTCCATTAGAAGAATTGCCATTTCCTCCCACTCATGAGGCTGCCTGTGTAGAGTGAGCTCTTAGCAACAGGGCATGGGATGGGAACAGTTTTCCAGACATCATACACCACATTCCCCCACCCCACTCTAAGGACAGGGTTGACATGACAGCTCCCATCTAGTCTCACTCAGAGATATGCATGTTCCCTAGCTTCCTTTATTAACTCATCCCGACAGAGAAAGTTGTAAATGAGGATGATTTAGGGCTTCAGTTATTTGCAATCCCTACCTCCTTGTTGGGAGAGAGATAAACATTTGAGAATGAATCAAAGGCCCTAAAGCTGATAAAATTCAAATACAGCTTTTCTGGAGTCCATATTTGTAGTGCAATGGACACAAAATCTGGGTCTTTTTCTGTAGCCTAGAGCCCAACAGACTGTTTCTGGTCCCTCAGGACTCTCAGCACAATACCATGATGCAGAGTAGGAGAACCATTGTGCAGAAAGTTTAAGTAACTTGACCAATGGCACACAGAAAAACTATGCTAGGGATGGGAGTTGACTCTTCCTGAGTGCCTCCTCTGAGGAAAACCACACAATTTTATTCCTGGCCTTTGCATAGTATCAGCTATGATGCATAGGCCAGTCATTTATGGTATAGCTCAACCATTCACATCTGCCTGAAGTGTCTTCCCCAAATACCCCTGAATATGGACTTGAATGCATTCACAAAAGGAGAAATTTCTATGCCAACTAGGAACTCACAGCAGTGCCTGCTCCTCCTTGCCAGGAAGCAGGCTTTGTTTCTCATATGAACTTTCCTGCCTTTCATTTCCAGACTTTGTTTTTTTGTTCAAGTTTTCTCCACTAGGTTAGTAGAGCCCTTAATACCTGATATTTCTTCCCAAGAAGAACTTCAATGAAGAATAAGAACTTCAATGAAGTTCTTATACCCTATAATCAAGCTACTTTTTGATCTTCCCAAAGCCAGACTGAGCTCTTTAAGAATTACTGCAAAGTATCTTCCTTTCTAGAACTGTGCCCTGTCTTTCCAAAGATTGTGTAATTATTTCTCATCCCCAAAAGCAGTCCCATTGAGGGACTCTTAAATACAGGCATGACCAGATTAAACCGTACTCCCAATAAATTGACCTCATTATTGTGTTAACGTCCAAAAGCTTTGATTCATGACCCCTTTTGGATTTAATCTGCTGTAGTCAAAGGGCTCCCTGTTCCCAGCTGTGTGCCCCAGCCCACTGCCATAGGAACAGCGAGGTTACTACTTTACTGCCCAAAGCTGTGAATTTACACCCAGCATAACACCCTCTTGTAGAGACACTCCCACCACAAAAGCATTTTGGACAAGGTAGAGCAATCATCACTGGTATGTTCCAGGTATCCTGTGGGTCAGGAATGCAGCAAATTATGACTGTATGAAAGATTAAAGCCTTCAGAGCTTTGATTAGGCAAAGCAGTTATATATACATTTTACTTGTCAACACAAGGCTACTAAACAAAGAGCTTAAGCATTTGGCAAAAGCTGAACAGAGAAATCGTTACTGCAACCCAATAAAATTATCATGTAAGGTTTTTCCAAAACTCTGCAAATTGATCAATGTATTTGATTTTTAGTCTTTTTTTTTCAATGACTAGGAGAAATGTTTCAGAAAACTTGTCTCCTGGAGGCCAGTCTCTCATTTAATGGGCAGGCTAAGTGCAGGACAGGACATTGTGGCAAAGCTGTTTGCCCAAAACACTCATGAAATATATTTATTTAACAAATGCAAGAAGCAGCTACAGTGNGGGGGGGGGGGGATTAAACATCTGAGAGAAGAGCAATGCTTTTTGCTTTTCTTGATATTTACTACTATGGAAGGGTTAAGAAGCTACTGCCAAGACCATACTGAGCCCAGGGTCGTAGAGGCATAGGAGACCCATGGGACCCTCCTGGCACAAGAAGAGAAAGCTAAGATCAACAGACAGGCCTAGATACACAACCAAGGGTAGACTTTAATGCAAAAGTAATAACACAACTGAAACATGTTTTCTTCTGTGCAGGCACCTTTGAAGGTGCCACAGTCCTGAGCACAATGATTATTCAGAACATTGATGAAGGCCATAGTAGAGGAGGGACAGTGTGATCATAGGCCCTGCTACAGCACACAGTGGGGTTGATTGTATGGTCATTGCAGCCAACACAAGGTCAAGATAACACAAAAGGCAGCACTTTCCAAGCCATTAATCTCTCTTCTATACCAGTGTGCTGCTGTCTGGGCAGCTAAAGCACACATCACAGTTGCTACATTTGGCAGGACACTTTCAAGCCAATCAACCAGCCAAGAATAAGCAGAAAAAGAGATTTATTTCACTCAAAGCAGAACACCGGTAAATTACCGTACAAATCTTCTACCTGGCTACTGAGACACTGGGAGCACCTGGATGGGAAGACCTAATTTAGACTCCAGTTGCCAGTCCAATCTATACTTGGACCTTGGGGATCCAAGTATGAAAGATAGTTGTGCTGCCAGATAAACCTCATCACAGTCTGTCTTGTGCCATAATTGAGTTTCTGCCTTATCATCCAACAGAGAAATGACTCAGCACCACTTATGGGAGGAAAGTGTCATTTCTCTCTTCAGTCATTTCCTCCAGATCTGCTGTCATGAAGAAAAACGAAAAAAAAGAAAAAGAAAAAAGAAAAAAGACATTTCTATTATTGAAATTACTCCAATGATTTAAAAATTAGTTTTGTCCTATGTCCAGTAGTCACATCTTTCAAACCAGACACAAGACATCATGGGAGATATGGCTGGCAAGTCAGCTCTGCCCAGAGAAAAGAATGTTGATATTACTGCTCTATCTTAATTTTCTACTTTTTGGCAAAACAGAAATATGCTGTGAGAAATATTGGCTTTTTGAAAAGGTTGCAGTTTCCACCCATCAGGAAGGTTGAACTATTCCCAACCAGCTCTGTTTAGAGTGGAATTTATTGACCTATAGCTTTTCCACCTGTGTTGATTTATCAAAGCTTTGGCTCTTTCTAGTTAATTTAAACCCCCTCTTGTTTTATTACGCAAATATGTGAGGAGTAAAAGGGCTCTAAGCAATGTCATAAAAAAGAGAGAATTTAAACTCTACGAAGTAATTTTTGTCTCTCCAAAGCAATATACAGCCCTCTACACATACACATTTTTGCTATATTATGTGTCTGCTAATGACATTTTAATTGCTTGATTAAGAAACTTTATTCTCCTCATCTGCAAAGAAAAGACCTTCTCCAAAGCATTTTGGAACCTTAAGTATAGAAGTACAGGAAAAAGGGATGTTCAATATAATGCTACCATGTAAACAAGCTGCTACCATTTACACCTTGCCTGAAATGCTGCTCTTCACCTGGGTTTTATAATAAACATCCTCATTTCAGTCCCCTCTGATCACTTAGAGTCCATTAGCTGATTTCAGTCCAAGTTGAAAAAGACACCTGAAAGAAAAAGTAATCTCCTATGTGCAGAGTAAAAATCATTGGCCATACTGGAGAGAGAAATACTCAAGAAGGTCCTCGTGGGGAGAGAGGCACATCATCATCACCTGGTTTCCTCCCTTGGAGGTGGCAGCCAGTCAACTGAACAGCACGTGTGTTGTGGCTAGCCATTTAGCAATGCCCTGGACTAGCCTTGGCTGTCTCTGCTGTAGAACAGCTGTCCCTGAAGCCACAATGGGGAGAATTTATTGCTGTGGAATAGAAACCAGTTTTGCTATAGATCTGGTGCTGCCTGTGTGGAGTGAGATGAGAACAGATGGCCCAAAACCAGGGCTAACGCTCACTGATGAGGACCTGGGAGACAGAGGGAAAAAAATCTGACACCAAGGAGATGAAAAACACTCTGACAACAGAGTTGTGGGCTGTCAGCTGGGAAAGGATGGTGGCTGGTAAGCCAAGGAGCAGTATGGAAACAGGATCCAGATCACCACATACAAACACAGAGCTTCCACAGGAAACCAGGTCTCTGGCAGACTAAATGAGATTTGTCTCATGAAGGAGAAGTATCTTGCTAACAGGAAGGGGACTGAGCCCCTTGAGACAACAGGGGCTTGAGACAACAAAGACAACACCTTGGGCCCAGAAGATCTGGAGACCCTTGATTTGGGTGCTTTACACCAGGAAAAGGGAGAACAGAAAGAAGAGTCACTGCCCACAAATACATTGCTTGCTGAGAGATGGGGAGCATGAACAGGCAGCACATTCAGCAGGGCAGTTGTGTTGTCCAGATACGGCCTTTCCAAGAATTACATTCCCCCACCACACAAGTTATTTGCAGCTATGAAAATGTTGTCCATTTTTGTAGGGGATAAAAAGATGCATATATTTCACTAACATCTTAGCAGACATTCTCTCTCATTCCTGACATTAGCTGACTGCTGTTCAAAAATCTGAGTGACGTGTACCCATCCTTCCAGTCACGTGCTGCCGCTCCCTAACGTAAAGCATGTATGCAAACTGGATTCATCAGAACTGATCCTGTGCTCGTGCTTTCACAGATATTTCATCCTTCCTCCAACTTGTCCACACTTCCCTCTCTCCCACTCACTCCCCCTCCCAACAACAGTAAGCAGAAAATGATAAGAAAGAAAAAATCCCCACTACAACACAACATATAAAACAACAGAGCAACTTAACTGGACCAGATGGCATCCATGAGAAACTGAAACACAAGCACGCATCAATTACTGCAATATTCAGCCCTCATAAACTTTCAATAATTATGTTCATATAAACAAGATCCTACATTCTGCATCCTAATTAATTTTCACATTTGTATAAAACCTCTTCCAAGAACAAGAAAAAAATATTAAAGGAACACTTGCTCAAAATTTTTTTTCCTCAAGTAACTGAAAGAAAATTCTAGTTTTTCTATTTCAGAAGAATACTTGAAACCACTTCTCAGTTTTTGTAATTAATTTAAAGGAGGGCTGATTTTAACCACTGGTGTGGCCTTCTCTGGAAGGGGTCCTAAACACTTAGATGAACATAAAATTTGCTTTTGCTTGAGATTAAATGTGAAGTGAGGAATGGAAAAAGGGAACTGAATGCAACAGCAAGATCCCAAGCCAAACTGCAGAGGAAAAACAGAGTTTTTCAGATAACAGATTCTTTGACTCAGTAACTGAAATGAGGAGGTGGGAACTGGGAAGACTTTCAAGATGAAATCTCATCTATCCTGAAAAGCCAAGTGACTTTGGTTAGGCTGAACGCAGCCTTTGCACTGGCATTGCTTTCTGCCCCAGCTTCAGTGATTCTGAATCTACAGCAATGGGGACCAGAAATACCCGGGAGGTTTGTAATGGCCTACACAGAAATGCCCTACTCCACAAACATTTGGGCTGGAATCTGTCCTTAACCCAGCTAGTGTTCAGAAAACAGTGGCAGGCAGAGATCTGTAAGAACCAAGGGAAATCTTCCCAGGAACCAAGCCTTGAAAGACCAAAGGTGCTCACTTGGAAGAAGATTAGAAACAAACGGCTGGGTTCATTGGCCATGAAATGTCTCCTAAGCATGGGAAGGAGATAAGATTGGTCTGTCCCAAAGCAGATGAAGTTTTTTGAAAAGGGGGCAGGAGAGTGGCATATGGAGAGGATTCGGTGACTATCCCTAGAACAGCTCAGCACCCTGGTCCTCAACCCAGCCATAGCCAAGCACCCAACTGCATTGCATCAAGCTACACATCTGCTGTGTGCAAAGATCATGAGAAGCAGTTTATAGGATGGGCCTGTTATCTTATAATGTTGAGGTGTTGCCACGCATTCCTATGAAAAACAGGGATATGGTAAAAGGCCTTGCAGACAACAGCACAGGGACTGGAGGGAGCAGATCTGACCTGCTGAGGAGCCAGGGCATACATGGACAAGATACTGTTTTCCTTGCCCATCCCCAGATGCTTCCAGAGATGTTTCCTTTCCCTGCAAAGCCCCTACTTCAGATAGGTGGGCAGGGTTTGAATATCTTCAGAGAAGGAGAATTCACACCCTCTCTGGGCAACCTGTTCCACGGCTCTGGCAGCTTCAAAGTAAAAAAGTTTTTCTTCATCCTCAGATAGAATTTCTTGTGTTCTAGTTTGCCTGTTGTCTCTTGTCCTGTCACTGGGCACCACTGAGAAGAGTCTGGCCCCATCCTCTTGACACCCTCATTGATCAGCATTAATAAGGTATCCTCTCAGTTTTTTCCAGGCTAAACAGACCCAGGTCTGTGTGCCTTTCCTCATCAGAGAGATGCTCCAGTCTCCTGATCATCTTTGTAGCCTCCACTCAACTATCTGCAGTAGTTCCTTGTCTTTCTTGAACTGAGGAGCCCAGAACTGGACACAATACTCCAGATGTAGCCTCACCAGGGTAGACCAGAGGGGAAGGACATATGTCTTGGGGACATAGTAATTACAGCCATGAACAAACAAATAGGTGGCTTTCTTGAAGATGAGACACATTAATTTTGGCACAATACCTATTTGCAAGCATGTGATTTCAGTGCCAGTGTCAGACTGTTCTGCACTGTCACACAGTCCAAGTGGTGGATCCTTTGCCATCCAAGCAGCCCACATGTGGTAGAAGATGGAACATCTTTCTAGCTAGTTGTGCCCAATGGATCAGTGTAGCCATATCCATACCTTAGTACCTTTGGACTCCACAGTCCAAATTGAGGCTTTGTCAGTTGGAAACAAACTTAAGTACACAGACAGAGGATGTCTTGAACATGCATTTTTCTGCTAGTCTTCAGGAGNAAGTGGGGGGGGGGGGGGGCATCAATAGAGGACAGCTGCCTGCAGATGTAGTTTCTCTGGGGCACACAACCAAAAGCATTTGATTTATGACAATGGAAGTGCTGATTTTTATAGGTTGAGGTTCTCTTCGGGAAGGCTGAACAGTAGAAATCTTTGGGAAAACCAAGCCCAGATTTCTTGGAAAGGACCTGGGAATGATGTTACCTGCATTTCTGATGGGACTTTTGGGGATAGAATTGAGAAGGAGGGCCAGCTACAGTCCGCAGTGCTTTTGTTTCAGCTCCCCTCACCCAAGCAGCATCAGCAAGAAAATGCTCTCTGCCTCTCACTTATTTATCATTTCATTACTAAAACCTGCTGCTGGCTTCTCACTGATCTTGGTGAGATCTCTCATCCCAGTGTCAAGGGCTGTAGCACGTGAGTGTTGGTCCTCCATACACATGTGAGCAAGCTGGACTCCCTCCAAGACTGTGGTCTGAGCTCCCATGGTCCTGACATTCCTTTCCCAAGAACCAGAAAGACAACCCATGGGAGAACAGAGAGATCCCTGCAACTTGTATCTGTCCCTTTGCTCCCCTCTCTTTTATCTGTAATTCATTAGCCAAACAAAGCTGCTCTCCATCTCTTCCTCATGCAAGATCTCAGGCATCCACTTTCCCTTTCCGAGCAGGAGCATGGCAGTGTAGGGGACAACACAACACACAGCTGGCCCTCATTAGGGCTTCCAGACTTACTGCTTTCCAGGCAGAATTTAATCAAGGTTTAAAGTCTATGAATGTGGAATTAGGGATCCCAAAGCTAAATGGGACTTAGGATAGAGGCTTGCACAAGTAGGCTGCAACAAGGACTGGCATTTAGCTGTGAGAAGGTTTTATTCAGTATTACTTTTGCCAGTGCCTGCTAATTGGAAAAGCACACTCATCTAGAGCCAGCCAATGCAATTAGAAATACAGGAAAAGCCTGATTGTTTTTCCATGCATGAAACATTAAGAAAATTAAGGCATTTCTCTCCAGTCCAAGTATTGACTATAATTATAGATAGCAGGCAGCCTTAGCTGCTATAAAATATTGAAGTGCTTCTATATTGCTACTGCTATAGTTTACTATTTAAGGACAGGAGAAAGGTTGCCATTTAATGAAGTGAAATTTCATAGAGCAACAGAAAGGAGGCCCATTACTACATAATACTGCTGCCCTTTCCAGTATTAGCCTGAAAGCACTTTCCAGATGAACAGAAACAGGTTTAAACTTGCTTTATTATTTCTATAATGCTAATTTGCCCTGAGCAGCTAACCCTCTGGGTAATCTCTGCTTTAAAGAGATTCCTATCTAACAATGTCTAGCATAGTTTATTTTCTCAGAGTTTCAAGTGACTCTCATGGTATGGCCAGGGCAGTCACGGGTCAAGGAAAATACGTCGCCCTGCAAGCATTTTCTCACAGTGAGGTCTTGTCCTTCAGCTGTTGGCATCAGGTCGTACCTAAGAATTCAGTCACTGTCCAAAATCACTCTGCCATCTCCTAGGTTTGCAGGTGAAAATGAACATCAGAGACACTGGTATATCTGTGACCCTGGGCAAGTCAGATGGACTGGAAACAGGTGACCAAGGGCACCTGAGGACACAGGCCCCAAAAGTCTTTGTGGTCCAACTTTCCTAGCTGTGAAACAGCACTTCTTTATTTCATACCTATGAATGAGAGGCACGTTGTTAAAGAACATGGGCTTCTTAGAGGCATGTAATGATGGTTCCATTATAGAGCATAGGCAGGGATTAATAATATTGAGAGCAGGTGAAATTGCCAAGAAGGCTTGTCAAGTTCTCCTGCATGTTTAAAAGCCAGCCAGACATGGTGCCGAGGTACATGGTTTACTAGTGGTTTGAACAGTGTTAGGCTGTTGGGTGGACCTGATGATCTTAAAGGTTCTTTCCAACTTAGACAAATCTATGATTATGTTACAACAGGACATGGCATAACCAAGGAACTGCTGAGCTGAGCAGATTTTGTCAGGACACCCCTGTCTTTCCAAACAACACAATAAAGAAAAAAACTGAAAAAACCCAAACCAAAACAAAAGAACCAAAACCAAGCCAAACCAAAACTCCACTAAAAAATACCCAAAAACAAACAGTGACTCCAAAGCTACCAACAAAACTATGTCTCACTTCTAAAAGATGTCAAACATGACAAGGCCCTTCACCCCTGCCCAAGAAGACTCAATCACAGTGTGCAGCACTTTCCTGAATCTTCAGCCCTGAGCAGCAGTTCCGTTTGGGGGGTGAAGGGGCAATTTCCCCTCCCTCATTCAGATGTGGGGGCAAAAAGAGATGGGCGGGCACCTCCTCTGCTCCAGGGAGAGAACCAGCAGACATCTGGCACTCAGGACCTACTTGGTGCAGAGAGAAGAGCAGGCTAGTAAGATGCTCCTAGTATCATAGAAGTAAAAGAGACTAACTATGACCATTCCCAGGTTGCCACAGCTGCCATGTGATGATTTCCTGGCCCAGATAGACGAGCACAGGATCTTACTCTAGGAAACCAAAAAGACCAGTCCAAATGGTCTGCAGCAGGGCCCCATTTATTTATTCAGATTAGACTGTTTTACTACATTGTGCTTCACTGAGTTGGCTAAGTATTTTTTACTTCTTTTAGCTCACAGTGTGACTTTAATTTCCAAAGGAAAGCACCAAATTCCTCAGAAGCAGTATCTGCAATTGTACCTTACTACAGCTTTGTATCCAAACTGTTAGAAAAAGTAAAGGTCAGCCTCTGAGTTTAGCACTTCCAAAGCCTATCAGAAAAAGCTACCTAGGCTAACTTTAAAACCAAATATAATTTGTTCCAAGGCTTGAAGGAAAAAAAACAGGTACTAGAATAGACTGAGGTAATATTTAATTGTACCTTTGCAGACAGACTATCTTGAATAGATAAGACCTGGCTACTGTCATGGGTTTTGCTCTACTAAAATTATTATGAAGAGTTACATGCAAAAGCAGAAGACATCACTAATACCCTTTGATTAGCAGGATTAAAGAACTGTTCTTACAACACAAGGCCTCGTTATCTTTTTTGTACTTGCAGCCTCCTGCAATTAGTAAAACAGACAGCTAGCCAAAATGAAGTGAGATTCATCTCATTCATGCATACACTTAACATACAGCAGATGCATATCCCAAGGGCTATTCAGGGCACTATCTTCCACTGTTTCAACATTTCCACTTACCTTATTCAGGTTACTTTAACAAGTAAAAGGCTCCAAAATCTCTACATCAGAATAGTCAAGCCCAACAACCCTCTTACATAAGCATCCTCTTGCCCGACATCCTAATCACTCAGTAAATACACATCTCAACACAACCAATTAACACAGCTGAAGTCTTTATTTCTTTGCTATCCAATTAACAAAACCTAAAGGCTATTTCTTTGTCAGGAGAAAATTACTGCTATTTCCCTTTGTTCCAAGCCAATAAATAAACCAAACCAAAATAAGTATTAAAAAAAAAAACCCACAACAAAACCAAAACAAAATTAAATAAAATTCACAGGTGGCCAGAGCTCTCAGGGTACAGTGCAGGTACAGTTTCTCTCTGCTGCTTGAAGTTCCAGATGATCTTTAACAAGTCAACAGCCTAGATTGTGGAGTCGTCTGCAGCCCAGTGCATTTAAAAGGATACATTTAAGTAAGCTAATTTTGTACTGAAAAAGTAATTATAAACCATGTTCTGTAAGTCTTAGAAAGTCTGAAATATGGAGAACAGTAGTTTCTGCAAAATTCACAGGTTTAGGGAGTAGAACTTTAGAAGAGTTGCGCAGGGAAATCCTAGTTTTCAGCCTGGTAAGAAAATGACTGAGGGATATAAAGGTCTGTCTGAGAAGGGCCAGGTCACAGACCTACGAGCCTTGTAGAAACAGCTTTATGCTTTATTCCCTAGGCCTTTTTCACCAGGACTCTGGAAAAGATCTTCCTCTTTTCTGCTGCTTATGATGTTGGTACCTTCCAGTAGAGTCCAAGGACCTTTTTTAGAAGTTAGCCAAAGCCTTTGCTCTGCCTTTATTACAAATCTCCAGTGACCTGGTGGGCCAACATCTCTGCACAGATTTCTTTCTAGTAGAAATGCTGTGAGTACCTAGAGGAGTAAAACCAGTTGATTTACAAGTGTTTTAGCTCAAAATGGAAGGAGAATATTATTTTTTTGAAGATTATCTTCTGGATGGAAAGCAGTTGCCAGAGCAACTGGGTTGGCCACAGAAAGTGTTAACTTTAGGAGCATATCTTTCCTGTAAAGAAGCAGAAATGTTGTAGTTGTCAAGAAAAAAAAAATACTCTGGGATATCAAAAACGTTAATAATTTCCACAGTCCATTAGGGATGTAGCCATGGTAAATAATGAGTTTATTTTGTTTTCTCCTACTGGCAAATTGCCTTTTAAATTTTAATCACTTCTCCAAAGCAGCTGCCAGAGCTCTTTTTCTATAATGCATTTATATACTGTATATTAATTTCATTGCTAGTTTTGATAAATATAAAATGGCAATACATTAAAAATATAAATAAAGCACAGTGATATGCTTGCTGGAATACAAAACGCAGTAATGATATCATCAGTGCATCAAAGGAGATCTCAGAGCGCTCTACTTCCTAGCAAGCATTTCTCCTGAGAAACCAAGGCAGATTTAGTCAGAGCTGAGCACAAGGAAAGAGTTTCTGTGCTGGACTTCAAATACATAATAAACAGAAATTTCTACTCTAAAAAGACCTCATGTTGTGCTTTGGAGAATAAGAGACACATTGATGTGTAGAAGTGTTGAAAACCTGCATAAAAGGCTTTGTTTAGCTCTCTGCTCCATAATAGATGTTCTTCTGATGGAGTTGCCTTTGTAAAGCACACGACAAAAGTGACTAGACACTTTCCTAGGCAACTGGTCTCACAAATCCATCCATGGGTGTCTCCTCAGGGTAATCAAGTAGTTGCAAATACTGGCATCCTTGGAATTTGTATCCTTGATGTTCTATTTACTTTTATAAATCGAGTTTGCAGCAGATAGTGTGAATAACAAATCTCACACATGGGGATGGAGACACACCACTGTGTCAACTTTCCAAAGCACACCAATGAGCACCCATCTCCAACACACCCAGGGCAGCAGATCAGCACATAGTTGATGCCCAGGGACATGGTAGATAGCATAGATACAAACAGATGCCACTTAGAAGGCAGTGTTTGGACATGGACCAAGGCAGGTCTGCATCTGCAGAGACACACAGATTAATTAAAAATTGCATCTTTTTCTTAGATTGCTTTTGGCAATTCACACATGGCAAGGAAGAGAGTGGTGAAAAAAAAAAACAAAACCAGGCTTTACCGCTTCTATGCTGACAGAAACTGCAAAATGTGGAGATATTTGAGCATCCAACTTCAAAGACAGAAATAGGTTGCCTCCACAAATGTGCCAGGGTTGGATGGGATTTGGAATTCCTGAAGCTCTCCTTTACAGGTGTTACTGCAGCAAGTTTGCCCAGTTTCCTACATCTTCCATGCTTCGCCTGTCAGTCTTTGCAGGAACTGTATATAACAAGTGAGAGTGTTTTCTGGCCCAGCATGAGTTCACTGAGTGGCGTGCTCTCCTCCTGGCTACAGTGTTAAATTACACAGACATAGAATCATAGAATGGTTAGTTGGAAAGAACCTTAAAGTTCACCGAGTTCCAACCCCACTGCCATGGCCAGGGACACCCAGCATGAAGTATTTGTATGCTGTGGGACAAACCTTTCTCAGACAGAACTGAGAACCTCACAGGGCTACACAAGAACTGGTAAACATGTTACAGCCCGAATTCTTTCCCCAAGCAAATGGCAAAATATGTGAACGAAAAAAAAAAAAAAATCAGGAACAAATTCAAGGAAAGAGGAAAAAGTGTACTCCTCAAGGCAGTATTGTAAAACTAAATACATTGGCTTTAAAGAAGATACTGGAAACTCTTGTAATGTAGTCAACCAAACATCTGTGGAAATGTCTTTATATCAGAGAACACCTTCTAATAATGACAGCAAACACTTGCACCTAACAGGCCCCCCTCTAAGGGGCCTCTGATTTTTGAAAATGGTGACAGGTGGGTGTATTTGGGGAACAAAGGGAAGCCAGGGCCACCAGGGCTCCCAGATAAGCAACTGCCTTGATGAGAAGGGAAGCATCAGCACGTGGAAAATCTCCTTATGGGAGAGGGTGCAAGTGATGCTTATCTAAACAAAAAAGGACAAGGAAAAGAGATAAAGCAAAAATTTAAGGATCGTTTGAGTGGGAAAAGAGTGAGGGTGAAGGCGAAAGCATTTGTACACAATTTTCCCTATATCTTCAGCTCCCCAGCATCTGGGAGCCTGGACAGACTCCTCCGTTTCTGACAGCCAATAGAGGATGTCAGCACATGAGATTCATAGACGACACTATCACAGTGACAAGAGCAGCATTAAGAAAATGGGTATTGTCACTCAGACTCACAGGTCTAGGGTTGCAAGGACCCACCAAGGTAAAAGCAGTTGAGAAAAGTGCCTGTCCCACCACTCCTACAACCCTCGAGTAGAAGGATTCTTGCCCACCTAGTGGAGTTTAAGCAGGATTTTCCTTTGAGATAGTGCAGTGACAAAAGAGCTCACACAGCTTCTACTCCCCAGTAGCCCTGGTCTGCTGCTCATCTGAGTCCCTGGAGAATCACTGTTGCTCTGATCTTGGGCAAGATAAGACCAACAAGTAGAGGCAAGTTTCACAGTTGAGGTGCTCTGTTCAATGGTTCCCTACCTTGACATGGTGTCTGAAGGACATGCCAGTATATGCCCCTCTTCTTACTTTCCTTCTTTCCTGTCTCTCCAGTCATAGACCTACTTTCTCTGTCCAAGGGATACAAGCAAGACTGGGGAAGCTCCATCAAACCAAAATCTCTGTCCAACCTAACTGGCCAGGTAGAGAGCTGGAGTTTCCACATCTGCCCAAGGTAAGAACAGCACCTTGCAGTTTGGTATCATCAGCAAACTTGCTAACGGTGCATTCAACTCCTGCATCCAAATCATTGAACAGGACTGGCCCTAGAATTGAGCTGTAAGGAACACCACTGGTGAAATTGCCAGCCAAATGTAGCCCCATTCACTCCAACCCTTTGAGCTCTGCCCTTCAGCCAGCTCTCCATGTACTTGCTCATCTCACAGTTGGACAACTTGTCGAAGGATTCTGCGAGGGACAATATCAAAAGCCTTATCTGGAACCATTATATCCACCAGGCCAGTGATCTTCTCACAGGAGGATATCAAAAAGGACTTTACTCTTGTGAACCTGTATCAACTGTGCCTTATGATTGCGTTGTTCTTTAAAGGCTTTCAGTAGCACCCAGTATAAACTTCTCCATAATTTTTCCAGGAACAGAGGTTAGACTAACAGGTCTGTAGTTTCCTGCATCTTCCCTCATGCCCTTCTTGTAAATTGGAATAACGTTGGCTAGCTTCCAGTCAGCAGGGACCTCCACAGACCCCCTCTCTGCACCTCCTGGAGAAAACTCCTGGTGTTTGGAAAAAGCCCTTTGTAGGTAAAAGGTTGGGTTGTGATCTCAAAGCAATTTCACAGAAGTTTTGAAGAGTGAGAGCATGTCCGCTTTCAGATCCAGGCCAAGTCAAAGGACCTGGACTGCTTTGTACTAAGGTAGGTGTCGTGGTTTCAGCCAAACCCACCGAAATCTCAAACCAGGACATTAGGGCTATGTTAGGACAAGAGTTGTGCATGATCTGTGCTTCTGTCACAGATATTCAGAGTAGAGCCTGTTACACTTCTGTTTCATTAGCCTAATCCACCCCTGCAACCGAAGTGCTGTCGATATCAACAGATAAGTATTCATCATATACCTGTTGCTTGATGCTAATCCTTTAAGATATGCAGGGATCTTTACCTGCATGAAGAAAGTGAAACTGAATACACCAAGCTTAACCCAGGCACCAGAAGACCTGTCTGTCCAAGGCCAGAAAGGGTTGCCATTATGTGACTATAAACTATCAAATGCGTATTTCACTATGCCTGTCATCCTTTTAATGCAGAAACAACAACAACAATTAAAATACCAATCCAAACCAAAACAAACCTCCCACACAACACCACACTCACCCTCCTTCAAGCTATTTGTCTTTTGGCACAAAAGAAAAGCCCAATATGGATGTGGAAATAAAATGTTTCTTCTTTCTAAGGAAACCAAGCAGTCTCTAAGCAAACAAGCAGTCCTAGAAGTTCTCTCTACAAAACTCACACTTACATTTTGGGGGGGGGGGGTCTGACATATTCATTTCTCAGTTAAAAGAAGCTCAAAAATCAATTGCTAAAATAAAAATCTAGTAAGATGGTCTCCTCTAGATGTATTTGTTTCGGCTCCCCCCTCAGAAGTTTCTCTGGAAAGAGCTGTAGTGTCAGACATCAGAATAAGGATCATCTTTATCAAGGTAGCTGGTGAACTGCAGTATTTTATAAAGGAGAACACTGAAGTTTCATAGTAAAGGTAAGTAATGGCAGCTGGAGGTGGCAAAATACTGCATCACGCTGTTCTAATTAATACCAGAACTGCCACAACAACTCATCATTCTGCAGTTGCCCGTGATTCTGAGTGGCTTAATATTTTGGCAGAGACTGTGCCAAGAGGGATGTTCAGCTGGCCTCTCCAGCCATGAAGTGTGATGACCTTAGTTAACAATTGCCACCAGTTTGCTTGATGGGGTTTCGCTAAAAGCTTTTGCACTCTGCAGCCCATGATATTTGCATTGCTAGAACATCATGAGGAGAGGAGAGTCATATCTAGCTGAGGAAGAATAAGAGAGACGTTAATACCTAATTCAAGAAGTGGGTGACAATGATTTAGGAGCTGAATTCAACTAGGCAAGAGGGAATCCAGAGCTCTGTAGTGCTGAGCACTAACCAGTTCGGAGAAGCAGTTCCAAACCCAAACATTTTAAAGCCCGGGCCTATGAGAGTTGTCCTGGAGATTTTATTTGGGAAACCTAATAAGCAGCAATATTTTGCTAATCAGATAGTAGTAGAGCTGATATAACTTTCCTACAGATGGTGACAGCTGCCTAACCATACAACCCAATTCTCTGAAATGTATTTAGTACCTGCTTATATGGTATGTTCAGCTGGTAACTACACCCCAGCTTTCTCCCTTTTGGGTTCACATAGGTATCCTTGTAATGCTTAGGGTTAAACCAGCTTCCGGACAGCATTGTGATTCATACGTTGCATGTGATTCAGACAACCCGTGTCACATCTGAGAAACTTCTGAGCCTCAGCTCAGAATCTTAACACTTAACTTATCTTAACACTTGCTAAATACTCCATTAATACCTGGCACATAGCACAGCACACAGGCTCCTGCAAGCTGCTTATTTCTTCTTCTACAGCAGCAAGCCAAAGAGCCATAGAGCAAAGTCCAGTTTTTTCTGTAACTGCTGTGACTGAGATGTTCACTTGAACGGTCTGATGGAAGTCACTGAAGTAGCTTTCAAAATGCTCGTGGAGGCCTTATGGCCTCATGCTGGTTGGAATTAATGTGCATTTTAAATGGGAAAGAATTAGAATGTGTGTAAAATAAGGGTCAACAGATTGAAAGCCAGCTAGTAAAAGACAGCTAGTGGGAACAGACCGAAGGTGAAAATGGGCAGCTAGAAAGAGGGGTAGAGGACAGGTCTAGATGGATCTTCATCAACAGAGGCAGAGATGTAAGAGAGAAAGAGAAAAACTGTTAAACAACATGGGGAAAAAAAAGAGACAGAAATATCCTGCATAGTAGACACCAGAGGAAGAATGAGCAGAGTGGGAAGCAGCAGAGCAGTAGGCAAGGAAACCAAGAAGTGAAGGGTTCTAAGGACATCTCAGACAAATAGCAGAGAATTGAGATAAATAGGAAACAGCATCACACGAGAGGACAGAGCACTGGATGTGCTCAAAGGCATGGTGTTTCACTGCAACAGCAGAGGTTGCCAGAGGGCTCAGGATTTCTTCTTTCTTTGTAACAGATAACCTCCAAAACATCATTCATTTTTTGCTCAGCAGGAGCTGTCATCCAGGCTAGCAACGAGGGTCTAAATATTTAGGGAGATGTTAGCCCTTTTTCCAAGCATCCCACCTCCAACAAAGGAATTAAGGAGGAAGATAACAGAATTAGTAAGGGATGGATAACAGTAAAGCTAACCCACTGTGCACAATAAGAAAAAAACTTTATTGCTGCATTGTGTGAAAGAAGAAAACCTCCTACCCCAGTGACAGCACAATCTTTTGAAAAACAGCCTTGCCGAACTCTTTGTTTTTAATTCCATATCCCTATTTTGAAAAAAATACCTCACTCCTGAACACTGCAAAAAGTAGCTTGAATGTAATACTGTGCACCAAATCACAGAATCACTCAGGCTGGAAAAGACCATTGGGATCATCAAGTCTAACCATTAACCCCATTCTACAACGTTCTCTCCTACACCATATGCCCCAACACCACATCTTAATGACTCTTAAACATATTCAGGGATGGTGACTCAACCACCTCCCTGGGCAGGAGGTGCAGGTTGGTTTAAGGAGTCAGCTTGGGTCCACTGCTTTGATGCAGCAAGGTAAATTTAGTTATTCTAAGAAACTTTGCAGAACAATCAGGAGACACAACTGAGCTAAAGGAGGGTCACTAAGAAATCAGCCAGACTTTGAAGTACACACAAAAAAAGTGTCCGGCCTAACCCAGCATGTCTTCCTTTCCCAGCCCACCTCAAGAAAGAAAGAGAAGGGAGGCAGCAATTACAACTTCACCTCCAGGCTGCTTGCACAAATACCACAATCATTCAGAGCAAAAGGGATGTATTGAGTGCGCAAGCAGCAACTCCAGCATAATTGCAGAAATTGTTTTAAGGAGTTTGCCCCCTCACCCTCCCCCTGCCTTGTGTCACCTCTGGTTGTTCTGTTTAATAATTAGTCTAAGTATTATGGGCCTTGTGCAACAATAGTCTTAAGTGCAAGCATAGTGTGATGATTAACTGGGCACAAAAGCATCTTTAGAGTGCCTGTCAGTACTAATGTACCACACCCACCTGCTCTGGTAACGGCAGGCCTCCAGTGATCCATGCCTTAGAGAGAAAATTATCACCCTCCTCCCCTCAATTTCTAGAAATACTTTTCACTTAATCCCCCAAAGCAANCCCCCGCCTGCCAAAACAGGCTGATTCCACTTATTCCAAATCTGGAATTGATAGTGGTAGTGGTAGCACCCTATAGACTCATGGGAGGTTAGATGAAGGTATCCAAGATGGAGGACAAGTGACAAAACAACCACTCAGCATCTTGCCCTCTTGTACACACATTCTCTTGTTGTCAGTAAGTAGGTTAGGTCCTGCAACTGGTTGTAGTGAATTTTTCCAAAGAGGTTAGGAGTAGTCTGGCTGGAGATCATATCAGTCGTCTTGGTTTGGGCTGGGTTGGCCAGTGACAAGATGGCAAATGCTCTGCCCCACCTCTTGTTCCAAGGAGAGAAAGAAGAGAGAAAGAAAGAGACTTATAAGTTTAGATAAAAAACAAAGTAATGAGGTGTTAATAATAAAAAGAAATAATGAAATAACTACAAAATACATATTCAGGCCCAGGGAGTTGTCACCAGTAGGCACTGAGAAAGTTTCAGACTGGATTCAGTGACAAATGGTAAATGAATTCCAGAACACAATGTTGGGGGATCAAGGTAGATGAACTCTTAGGGTTCCCTCACTGAAGAAGCAGCCATTTAAGACCAGGCTGGATGGAGCTTTGAGCAACCTGGTCTAGTAGGAGGTATCCCTGCCCACAGCAGGGGGGTTAGAACTCAGTAATCTTCAAGGTCCCTTCCAACTCTAACTATTCTATGACTCAAGGAGGCAACCTACCCCCTTTCATCCCTCAGCTTTTATCCTGAGTGTAGCAGATGGGAGGGATGCAACACCCTATTGGCCAGTTTTGGGTCACCTGGCCTGTGTGCTTCTCCCCACGGCTGTGACACCTCCACAGGCCAAACACCCGACTCAGCTGGTCCTGGCTGCCTTGGTGATGAGTGTGAGCAAGTCTCTCACTGAACAGAAGGCTGGATGTTCCCCCCCAAATCAAGACATCAGGGAAGACCTTCTCACTTTTTACAACTACCTGAAAAGAAGTTGTAGTGATGGAGGGTAGATCTCTTTTCCCAAGTAGCAAATGATGNATTATCACCCTCCTCCCCTCAATTTCTAGAAATACTTTTCACTTAATCCCCCAAAGCAAAAGCACCCATGCTGGGAGTGTGAGCAATCAGAAATGCTTTGGATTTGAGATTCAAGCTGAACACCTGGGTAACAGAGCCCAGACAAGCAGCTACACTCATCCCTGCAAACCCCGGCCCCAAGATTTCACTGAACAGCTCAGACCTGTCCAAATCATCAGAAAGCATCCATCTCCAATTCTACTTTGAAAGTGCTANCCAGAGGAGGTTTAGGATGGATATTAGGAAAAGTTTAGGGTTATCAAGCCTTGGAACAGGCTGCCCGGAGAAGTGGTAGTCACCACCCCTGGAGGTATTTAAAAGATGTGTAGATGTGGTGCTGAGGCACATGGTTTAGTGGTTATTTGGCAGTGCTAGGGCTAATGGTTATACTCCATGATCTTAAAGGTCCTTTCCAGACAAAATGTTTCTACGGATAATAGATTGAATAGAGCTGATTGAGAGAAAGGCTATGTCATCCTTGCAGGTCCGAGCTAACTGGGTAGGCTGGCTATTACTTTAAGGAGGAGCCTGTTGCCTAATCCTGGAGCTCTTTTGAAATCCTTATCTGCTGTAATGAAACAGAGATTGCCAGTGTGAGATTTGACAATACCCAGCATGTCACGTAGGTTTTCAAACAGACTTCAACATGTACCAGTTCACACTTAGTAACACTTCAACACAAGTGAGTCTTTTTGGTAATTTCTGGTATGTCCCATGTCATATATATTCCTCAGCAATATCCATCATAACTGAAATTCCCATATCTGTTTTTCATTGCAAAAAGGCACATTTTGTTAGATTGCTTGGCTGGTTACCTGCTACAAAATTTTCAGCCTCCAAATTCACCCTCACACAATAAAAAAGCCCTTTGGCAGAAACCAGAACAGCTGAATAGTAAAATGTGCAGTTGAATACAACTAGTGGTCAGTATGGCTACAGCTCTTTATTTGCTCCTTTTGTTCCTCAAAGAAGCAGATGGAAGAATTTAGTACTTTTTAGGTTTAATTTTAAAAGTGGCTACTCACAGAAGATGCTAACAGCCGTATTTGAATACTAGTCATAAAAGCAAAGATTAATCTTTTCATGAGAATACTAGAAGAAAAATCCTAAAAGGGAAGAGGCTAATGCTAATTAATGCAAAAGATCTTTCACTTGCAAACAAAAATTGAAGAAAAAGTCTTATTTATCCATACAATTTAATTCCAGAAAGGGCCAGGATATCAGGAGGTTTCATCTTTTCTATAAAAAAACATAGGACATCACCCAACTGTGCCTGTTCTAAATTTGCCAAAAGGAAGGTACCTAGTTGTAATTTAAAAATATCAAGAGCTGAAGGAGGTTTTGGAGGACACCTCATTCCAACAGTTACTCAATTTAGAAGATGTGAGCAGTCTGAATTTGCATAGCTTTCATATTAGTCTTGTCTACCAAACTGAAGTACTGTAATTGCTCTGCATTTCTCCCTGTATTACATATCCATACAATAACCAAATTTTAACAGTGTTTGGTCAGAAGGATTTACTCAACTCTTGAAGTTTCTTCATGAAACATCTAAGATGAGATCAGAACTTTGTTCGTGTACATCTAAAGATAAGGTGCAAAGATTGAAGTTCCTAAAAGCTGTCTGGGAGATTTAGACACAGGTCTTGTTAAAGCAGTGGGAAAACATCCTTTCCTTTCCTTCCCTCATCTCCTAACTTGGAGGACTGATAGACTCTCACAAGAGAGCATCTCTGGATGAGATGAGTGAACTGGGCTAGTGCAGAAATGACAACCACATCATTGGTGCTTGCATCAATGAAAGATGCACCTGCATCACACCCTGAGCCAGCCTTCACAGCAGACCAGCTCACTCACACCAAAAGTGGTAGGTAAGAGCCAGCCACATTTAGAAAGTTTCAGATTCAAGCAGTTAAAATCAATATTATTAGTCACAGAATAGCTAGGGATATCTCACTATGTCCGTCTTCAGAGATAGTTCTGAAACAGATCCTTTTTTAATCCCTATGTCCAGCTATGACTTAAATTCTTAATTCAAAACCTGATGATGCTTTAGGTATGAATCATCCTGCTACTTCAGTATGCCCCAAGGCTGTCAAACTCCTGCTACATCCCACAACAAACCAACAGAAGTGACTAGGGACTGAGCAGCAATGAAGCAGATTCACTGCCATGCCTTGTACCTAACTGCACTTCCAGCTACATCCCTCCTGGTTGTTGTGTCTCTTTTTCTTCCATATGACCACCCAGGCACACCTCCATGTTATCGTATGTCCCCTAGTCTATTCTCCACAGGGTATTTCCTGCTGGGAAAGGACCCTCCAGAAGAGGGCCTACCCTCCTGAGTCTAGTAACATCTTCATGGTTCCCTCCAGTTCTGCTCAGGTAGAGGTCGCAAATACCTGGGCACTTACAGCTGGGTAAATTCCCACTGACCTCTTGCCTATGCTCCCCTGACATCAGGTAACCAGGTGAAGTTCAGCCCTGGGCAGCCTCCTAGAGTCCTTCTCAGCCACATACATGCATATACTTATTGGGGACAGCAAAGAGGTCTGTGCTAAGAGTCCATGCACCAAACAGTATCTGTGCTTGCCCCAGAAGGGCCTGCAGAGCATCTATCTCCTCTGGAGTTTGTAGTTACTCTGTGGCCATTTAAGCTATGTGCATCCAGGCTCTGTCTCACTGCTGATAAACCATGACTAGCAGGTATTCACAAACATCCCTTTTTAGGGGATGCAGAGCCCTTCACACATCTAGACCAACTGCACCTTTGTCCCAAGCCCTCTTCGCTGATTTTAACAGACACTGCCAGACCAGGTCTTCAGACCCTTCTCCCAGAGCATGTTCCGTGCATGCACAAGTTCATTGTAACAGAATTTGATGTGCTGTGAAAAAGTAAGGATAGCCACAACAAAACTGATAGCATGTGTTCACTCTTTTCTAGGTCCAGGTTTCTATTGTTTTTGTATCATCTTTGATGGTACCAGCATTGTTAAACGACAGCATGTATCCTGGGGTGAACTGAGAGCTGCAAAGGAGAAGCTCTGCTCAAGCTGGATGCACTGCTTGGAGCCCCTGAATAAGCCAAGCTTCAGCCATCAGCAAAGCGATGCACCAAGTTAATGTTGCACAGCTATGTTTCTGGACTGCTCTTGCTGCCACCATGGATTCATCTTTCTCTTGCCACCAGCTTTTTTCATCAGCTTGGACATCAGCTTTTTTCAGCTCTTGCACCAGGAACACAGGCAGCAGGCTGGCCTGAGACGAGAGTTGGAAAGGAAGAACCTGAACAAAGAACAAGTCACCCAAGATAGAGGCAAACTGTATGACCTCACACAGGACTAGGAGGTGTTTGGAAAATGCGCCGACAAGAAGGGTACAGACTTTTAAGGGGAATTAGTCTTTTCCTAGCTCATTAACAAGACAATTTGCCAACTAGTGGAATTCATTCCAGCACATTCTTTAACTTTTTCTTTTCTGCTTTTCTCCACTGCAATGCTCCAAGCTTCTCTGTGTCTCACAAGACATTTGTTGTTGATCTCTTTCAGCTGGAGAGGGTGAAGCCTGCAGATCACCTTGATGCTTATCTGGGCCAACTGCCAGCTGACCTAAAACAGCACTAAACTTCTGAGGCAATCAGGACTCTTCTTTGGCCAGTAATTTTCCCAGTATTTGTAGGAAATACATTATCTCTGGGAATTGTGCTCATTCATCACATCAACCAAGTTTTTAAATCAGGGTCAAGAATTATTGGGAGTGGAAGAAACACCAGACAGACATAATGATAATGCAAGCCTTATTTCTTTAGAAAACCAGATTCAAACATAGTACTGCTAAAGCTGGGGAGCTGTGCTAATTAACACTAGCCCATTAGTCCTCATAGGCCCCCTGGACTGCTGCTGGAAAACGAGGCTTGCTTCTAGCAATGTGCTGGCACAGGTACCCCTGGGTACCTGACTCAGCAGTTCTTTGCCCAGTGTGTAAATTACAGCAGAATCAGTAAATTTATTCAAGTTGGGAGAGTGGTGAAGTACCCACTCATACCTTTCCTTGCTATCAATCTTGTCACCCATCCAAGCAGATTCCAAATGACAGCTATGCAGTCACGACATGAAAACAAGAACTGCTGCATCATACCCAGCTTCCAGAGGCATATTCTAAAAAGCAGAAAGAAAAAGATGCAGCAAGTGGAGAGGTTACCAAACACCCTCTCAAACCAGTCTGCCTTGGATTGCCTATTGAGAGGACTCATGCTCCACAATAGACACACATATCCAGGGCTAATACGGTAATCTTGCACCCCGGGCCTAAATCCTTCCACAAAGCAACAGACAGAAGGAGTAGGGAGATGCAACAGCCTCTGTTCACTGGCCCCAAGTAGTCACTGTCCAGTTTTCCCTCATCACCCTCATTAAAAGTATTTCTAGCTAGCAGAGATGATGAATTGCAGATGTTCATAAAGAGGACATTTTCTTTGCTCTTCTCCCAAATCAGAACGGATTTCAGGGAGTTTTAACTTTCACTGAAAATTCTTTTCTGAAACTTTTCCCTAAATTGCCAGAGCACCCTCCTACTTCCTTGCAGAGACAACTAGAAGACTGGAGGCCCTTCTGCCATAGCTGTAACTGAGGCAAAGAACTCCTCAGCCATGCTAGGCATAATTAGGCTTTTACTCATTATTAAAAAACAATGACTCCTTTTTTTTTTTTATGCACAGAAAAGGAGAGAAAGGGCCTGGGTAAGAGAGCTTGGACAGACTCTGGATCAGTCTCCAGATGGAGCCTCTGCAGAGTAAAGATATTAGGAAGCTCAAGATAGATGTAGGTAATGCTAATTCTTCTGACGTGCCGCTGTCTCTCTTTGGTCCCTTTCCCTGGCCAGGCTCATTGCAACCAACAAGGCAGCTGATGCTGCTCCCTGTCCACAGGTCCTCAGAGCACCAGAAGCTGTGTTGGCAGCTGTTACTGCTCTGCATACTGAGGAGCTCCAGACCTACCCCATGGACTTTGTACACTGTGCTGCAACACAGCAACATCTAGGGGACACAAAACATCCTCAGAATGATCTGCTCTTCTCAGCAGGCTTGGAAACCTTCCCCCCCAATTTGCTTATGCACCTCTTTTTTCTCAACACTGCAGCCACAACAAGGAAAGACTGGAAATGAAGACAGGGACAGCTATTGCAAACCCTCTTTGAGGAGAAGATCCTGGAAAAGCAGTACTCACTAATGGTTTTAGTGTTTGTCTGCAACTCTAGACATGCTACTGCTATAGCCCAGTCCACCATGACAGTGTGGTTACAGCATTGGTGGATAAGGGAAGAACAACTGAGGTCATCTTCCTGGACTCGTGCAAAGCATTTGATACTGTCCCACAAAACACCCTCATCTCTAAAATGAGGAGATGCATTTGATGAGTGGGCCACTTGGTGGTGGATAAGGTCACACTCACAGAGTTGCAGTCAATGCTGAGGTCATCTTCCTGGACTCGTGAATGGGACCCCTCAGAGACTGGTATTTGGATCAGTATTATTGGGCAGTTGGATTGAGTGCACTGGGCCAGTTTGAGTGACACAGGACTAACTTACCTTCTAATGTCTGGGAAAACTGCACTTTTAGAAGACTCTAATGTCTGAATTTTTCAAAATATTTACTTTATAGGCACCTATGGATTATGGGTTTCAAGGTCTCAGTGTTTTTAAGCCTTGCCAGGTGTAGGGATGAGGAAGAGCAAGATCTGGCCACTTGACCAACTATTTCATACTGTGAACATCATATTCAATATAAATTAAAAAGTTTGCTGCAAAGTTCTCTATTCCTTGATGGCTGCCACTCTGAGAACTCCTTGCCCCAGTGCTGGAGCCCTGAGCCCTTCCCTTCCTCCTGAAACCGCAGTGCTCACAGTGTACCACATTGGCTGTCTCCTGCTGGGAGGGCACAGCTTCCTGTGAGGGAATGGGACAGGTAGAGTCCTTGTGTATTTTATAATGGTGTCAGGATCAATATTGGTCCTTTAGTGTTATTAATGCTAATTATTTAGTCCATCTGTCTACTTTTCAGCCCTTGGTTTTCCTTGTTTTTCCCAGTTCCCCTTCTTGGGTGGTTAGGACTCATCAGGTGGTGGAATAATTGTGTAAATAACAATAAATCGCTGTGAGTTTCTCAAACATAACAGTGCACTCTCAGCAAGTTTGCAGATGTCACCAGACTGAGTGGTGTGGTTGATACTCTAGAGAGAAGGGATGCCATCTAGAGGGACATTGACAGTCTTGAGAGGTGGGCTTGTGCCAGCCTCATGAAGGTCAATGAGGCCAAGTGTAAGATCCTACACAAAGGTTGGGGAAATACCAAAAGTGCCAAAAGTGGATACAGACTGGGTGATGAGTGGATTGAGAGGACCCCTGCAGAGAAGGTTCTAGGGTTGTCGGTGGGTGAAAACCAGAATGAGCCAGCAATATGTGTCAGCAGCACACAATCACATCCTGGGCTGTGTCAACGGAAGCATGGCTAGCAGGTTGAGGAAACTGATTCTGTCCCTCCACTCAGCTTTCATGAAATCCCACCTGCAGTACTGTGTCCAGCTCTGGGGGCCTCAGCATAAGAAAGACACAGACCTGCTCAAGCTGCTTCCAGAGTAGGTCCACAAAGATGATCAGAGGGCTGGAGCATCTCTTCTGTGAGGATCGGCTGAAAGAATTGAGGTTGCTTAGCTCTAGGGAAATTGTATAGCAGCCTTCCAGTACTTAAATGGGGCCTATAGGAAAGGTGGGGAGAACTCTGTATCAGGTAGTGTAGTGATAGGACAAGGAGTAATGGTTTTAAATGGAAAGAGGGGAGATTTAGATGAACTATTAGGAAGAAATTCTTTCTTGAGAGGCTGGTGAGACACTGTGATGCCCCATCCCTGAAGTGTTCAAGGCCAGGCTGGATAGGGCTTTGAGCAATCTGATCTGGTAGGAGGTATCCAGGTCCATGGCAGAGGAGCTGGATGATCTTTAAGGTCCCTTCCCATCCAAACCATTCTGTGATTCCGCAGTTCTATGATCCAGAAAGAACTGGGGCTGAGACATAAAGCTCCTCCTNGAAATGAAGACAGGGACAGCTATTGCAAACCCTCTTTGAGGAGAAGATCCTGGAAAAGCAGTACTCACTAATGGTTTTAGTGTTTGTCTGCAACTCTAGACATGCTACTGCTATAGCCCAGTCCACCATGACAGTGTGGTTACAGCATTGGTGGATAAGGGAAGAACAACTGAGGTCATCTTCCTGGACTTATGCAAAGCATTTGATACTGTCCCACAAAACACCCTCATCTCTAAAATGAGGAGATGCATTTGATGAGTGGGCCACTTGGTGGTGGATAAGGTCACACTCACAGAGTTGCAGTCAATGACTCTCCAGGTGGAGATCACTGGTGAATGGGACCCCTCAGAGACTGGTATTTGGATCAGTATTATTGGGCAGTTGGATTGAGTGCACTGGGCCAGTTTGAGTGACACAGGACTAACTTACCTTCTAATGTCTGGGAAAACTGCACTTTTAGAAGACTCTAATGTCTGAATTTTTCAAAATATTTACTTTATAGGCACCTATGGATTATGGGTTTCAAGGTCTCAGTGTTTTTAAGCCTTGCCAGGTGTAGGGATGAGGAAGAGCAAGATCTGGCCACTTGACCAACTATTTCATACTGTGAACATCATATTCAATATAAATTAAAAAGTTTGCTGCAAAGTTCTCTATTCCTTGATGGCTGCCACTCTGAGAACTCCTTGCCCCAGTGCTGGAGCCCTGAGCCCTTCCCTTCCTCCTGAAGCCACAGTGCTCACAGTGTACCACATTGGCTGTCTCCTGCTGGGAGGGCACAGCTTCCTGTGAGGGAATGGGACAGGTAGAGTCCTTGTGTATTTTATAATGGTGTCAGGATCAATATTGGTCCTTTAGTGTTATTAATGCTAATTATTTAGTCCATCTGTCTACTTTTCAGCCCTTGGTTTTCCTTGTTTTTCCCAGTTCCCCTTCTTGGGTGGTTAGGACTCATCAGGTGGTGGAATAATTGTGTAAATAACAATAAATCGCTGTGAGTTTCTCAAACATAACAGTGCACTCTCAGCAAGTTTGCAGATGTCACCAGACTGAGTGGTGTGGTTGATACTCTAGAGAGAAGGGATGCCATCTAGAGGGACATTGACAGTCTTGAGAGGTGGGCTTGTGCCAGCCTCATGAAGGTCAATGAGGCCAAGTGTAAGATCCTACACAAAGGTTGGGGAAATACCAAAAGTGCCAAAAGTGGATACAGACTGGGTGATGAGTGGATTGAGAGGACCCCTGCAGAGAAGGTTCTAGGGTTGTCGGTGGGTGAAAACCAGAATGAGCCAGCAATATGTGTCAGCAGCACACAATCACATCCTGGGCTGTGTCAACGGAAGCATGGCTAGCAGGTTGAGGAAACTGATTCTGTCCCTCCACTCAGCTTTCATGAAATCCCACCTGCAGTACTGTGTCCAGCTCTGGGGGCCTCAGCATAAGAAAGACACAGACCTGCTCAAGCTGCTTCCAGAGTAGGTCCACAAAGATGATCAGAGGGCTGGAGCATCTCTTCTGTGAGGATCGGCTGAAAGAATTGAGGTTGCTTAGCTCTAGGGAAATTGTATAGCAGCCTTCCAGTACTTAAATGGGGCCTATAGGAAAGGTGGGGAGAACTCTGTATCAGGTAGTGTAGTGATAGGACAAGGAGTAATGGTTTTAAATGGAAAGAGGGGAGATTTAGATGAACTATTAGGAAGAAATTCTTTCTTGAGAGGCTGGTGAGACACTGTGATGCCCCATCCCTGAAGTGTTCAAGGCCAGGCTGGATAGGGCTTTGAGCAATCTGATCTGGTAGGAGGTATCCAGGTCCATGGCAGAGGAGCTGGATGATCTTTAAGGTCCCTTCCCATCCAAACCATTCTGTGATTCCGCAGTTCTATGATCCAGAAAGAACTGTGGCTGAGACATACAGCTTCTCCTTCTCCAGCATTGTCTCCTTCATCATGTTCATCTGGAATGCCACATAGTTATACTCCAGCTGATAGCAGCAGAAGCCTATATGTACATTTTCCTGTGGGAAATTATAGTAATACAATTAAAATAAAAATGAGTCAATTCCTTTGTCAGAAGTTTCAGTCCAGCTGTCAGAGTATTCCTGTCCTCTGATAAATCGAATTTTCACATTTAATAAAAAGCTTATTTACCCATTTTAGCTGTCACAATGGGACAGGACACTTCAGTCCTGGCTGAAAATCTCATTTTTAATCTTCCAATATTTCATTCAACTGCAGCAAATTTGAGAGAGGATCCAAGCCTGGCTAATTCTTATGCACAAATTCCATAGCATTCATTTCTGCTTTTCCTTCATTATCTGTCCCTACTACAGAGTTAGATAGGAAAGCCCACTATTTCCACTCCCATAACCCTTGAAGTCTGTAAAACATTTTCCATCATGTTGGAAAAACTGGAAGATTGTTGGAGCATTATGTTAATTAGGTAGTTCAACAAAGGGCAAGGTCTGATCTCCTACTGGCACTTAAATTCTTGATCTTGCTATAAGTGTTATTTTTTAATCAAGGACATATTTTTTTAAAAGTTTTAATATTTATTGTCACTGTATTGCCCTGCGGCTGGAATGAGTATTATATATTCTGATATGTGATAGGCTCACGAAGTGCGCTGAGAAGTGACAAAATTCTTGTTAAGAGATGATCTAAATTCTGGAAGACTGCCTAGAAGGATAGTTTTGTATGAAGAATATGCAACTGGCTAATACTAGAAACTTTTTTTTTGTTAATCCTGCTTATACCAAATCAATCAAGAAACAGGACATACATCTGCTCTACTTCCTATCAGCCCGATTTGGGAAATGAGCAGCCAGAACTGGAAATGAAATTACAGTGCAGATTACATAACACATTATGATCAGAAGCCCCACACTACAACACCATAGCTTTCCTAGGCTCTTGCTAAGCACCTGCACAAAAGTGAGCACCAGAAAGAACAGAGACCTGTGATGGGAACAAGCCTCCTCAGATCTGAGAACCTGGCTGTTCCCAAATTGCATGATGCCATTTCAAAACCTCCAACTAAAGACATTGAGCTAGTCCATGTTATCTTCCACTCTTTGCTCTGCTACCACCAAAAATATTCAGATCTGTTCTCTACAATCTTCCTAAATCCCCGATCTCCCTAAGGCCCCCAAGGGGTCACCCAGAGGTTGGGCATGTCAGAACACATATGTGCTTTAAGAGCATCCTTTCTGCCAGATCCACATGGGAGAAGCAGTCACACTGCTCAACCGCTGTTTTGGTCCACAGGGCTTTGCAGTGTCTAGGTTTCTATTCTGGGCTTGGCCTAATGCCAGTTTTACCGTATTTAAGACAAGAATCATACCAGGATCCTCATTCCACACTCACCCAGACCCCAAAAATGACCTGGCTTCCTGTCAGCTCTACAGCTGCTTTTCACAGAACTGATGAGCTGGCAATGAGGCTTACAGGCAGGAGACAGCTTTAGTCCCAGGCCTTTGACAGGATAAACCTCTTATGAAATCTGCTTTCCCAGCCTCAAAACAACAATCTTCTAACCCCCATTCACATTTAATGAAGTCCTGATGATTAAAAACACTTGTGTCCCCTGAGATAAGGGCTACATACTGTTAGTACTCACACCTACTTATCAATAATTAGATCAAGTACATAAAGGCACCCACCCATATCACCGAGATACATAATTTGTCAGCAGGGCAATGAGCAAATTAAATCAGACTGAAACATCCTTCAATTAATCTGGAGATCATCAAAGCATTTGCAGATTTGGATGTGCAAACACGACTTGTGCTTTTAAAAGTCTCTTAGGGCACTAAAAATTGCTGTCCCGCATTTCCTCAAGAGCTAATTTTGCCAATGTGATCTTTCTGAAGAGAGAGCTAACAGGACTAGCTCATTAACTAAGCTGCTTGAAGGCTCCCTGCTCCCCATGCACCGCTTCCCTGTAGCCTGCCTGTGTTGTGCTTGTGCTAGTCCTAGAGGGGAGAGCCTTGCAGGTATGGGACATTGACTGGAGGAGGTGCTTGTCATTAGAGGAGGACAGGGGTAGTGCTTTTATTCTGCATGCCTGAGAAGGCTTGCTCTGGCAAGGGCAATAAGGATTTGTCTTGCTGTTGCTGAGCCAAGTGTATCCTGTTGGCACTCAACTTCCAATGCGCTAGCCTTCCTGCACTAGCCTTGCTCCTAACTGGTACTGTGAGGTGGGTACAATGGCATCTTCTGAAGATTCAAGAACAGCTGGTACTTCTCTCCAGTCCAGTGGAAAGTGATCTTTTAAATAGCCATTCAACAAGAGGCTGAGGAACAGGTCTGCTCACTGAGAGTGTCACTGGGGTGCTGGGATCCTGGTCAGAATGGAGCCTTAGCCTTGATCCACATAGCCCATGAACACTTTGCACTTTGGCCATTCCTGCTACTGGGCAGTTCTACATACCTCTGCCAGCAAGTATCTGGGCACCAGATGAATTTAGTTGGTAGGAGAAAAAAAAAAAAAAAAACCCATGCAACCAACAACAAAAACAAAAGAGAAATAAAAAAAAAAGCGGGGAGGCTGTGGGATATATTGATTCTGGGGTTTTCTGCCTGGAGAAGCGGCTGGTCAGCCACAGTCTTAGGTAGATCAACAATGATTAATTTGCAGGTTCCTACATCCCCCAAAGTGCAGCCACTGGCCTGTCCTTCCCAAAGTACTATAACATTCCACCTCCCAAATGTCAGGGTCAAGAGCTGGCCCTATTCCTGCTGGGAGAAAATCCTGCAGGTCCCTGTGAGGCTCAAGCACTGCCAAAGGGCTGGACTTCTTTCCCTCCCAAGCTTTCTCTCCCAAACCAACTGTTTACCTGCCCTCCTCCACCTGAAAACAGTGTTGAAACTGAAGAATTCAGACAGTGGATTGAAAAAAACTCTACATCTTAGCAAAGACATATCCCAAAGCAAGGAACATGTCTGAATTTTGTTTTATTTATGCCCTTCTGGGGACAAATAAAGAAGAGCCTTTTTAATCAGGCCTGGCTGGATGATATACAACAAGTTTAGCTGCTTGCTAACTGAAAGCTTTAGGGATCTGAGTTTTCTCACCAGCACAAGATAATAAACCTAGCGTACACATGGGAGTACAGTAGCACTGGCTCTATAGTATGATTAGGCTTAAGAAAGAGCTTTCAGCTTGATTCTACTCAACTACATGTAGATTTAGCAGCTGCTTAGGTTCATATTTACTGCAAACTACACTGCAGATCAGAGGGTGCGAAATAAGGCAGAGCCTGCAATGTTTCAGTGTCAGGCTTTGCGCTGCTGTATTTAAAGCTGTGGCAGAATTGCCTTTACTCAGGATCCTTGGTCTGTGCCTGAACTAGAGATATTCATGATGCTGCTAACAAACTTGTTAAAGCTCTCTACCGAGAGCTAATGTCTTCGTCCCTGGGCTTTGTTTTCAAAGCTGTGCTTGGTAACTTCCAAAAATGCCAGAAGCTGTTTCAGCAGCGGGGTTTGCTTATGTCCCTTCCTTGCAGGTTGTCTCTGGATTCAGCTACTACAAGTTTATAGAGCCCAATCTGAATAGTCTGGGCAGTTCCTCCTTTGCACAACTGGCTCTGTGAGAGAAGCTGTCTGCAGAGGTGCTGCAGGGCCAGAGCTGTAGCACAGATCAATGGGACCAGGACCTTATAATGTCTCATAGCTCAAAGCGTAACTCAGGCATTGAGATCAAGCAAGCCCAGCAGGACTGAAGCAAACCTGCAGTCCCACAGGGCAATTTCTTTCCCCCAACTCACCCTGTGGTGCTGGGCCCACTCTAAGCTGGACGAGGGCTTCACCTGCCTGTCAAAATAATAGAGGTCACCCTACAAATCATGCAGGAGAAAGAGAAGGTCTCTCTCAGAGGACCTTGTCACAGACTTCCACTTCCTCTCAGAGGGTGGACAACCCAAACCAGCTCTCCTCATAAAGTTTCCTGAACCAGGTAGTTCTCCAGCCTCACTCCCATCATCCCCAATGCTGCCTCCATGTGTATCAGCTAACATAACTTGGGGTAGGATTGCTTCCTTGCAGTATTACCTTGTGGTCTTGTTGTTAAACCTTATCACTGCTGCTGTAATTATCTGAATAGGGATCGATAAGGGACCAGAGATAAAGAACAATAGCACTGTAGAAAATAACAGGGTTTCCTATCTCAAGTGCTAATAATATCTCTCATTCCGGCAAACCCATGAAACACAAAGAATCAAAGCAAGCTTCTGACAAGAATAGGTTTCGGGAAGGCAAAGATATTTAAGTTGTAAGTTCTATCTTGAGTACCCTTTCGATGCTATCCCAAGCAGGACACTTCCCATTTAAACATTTCTGACTCCTTACTCTTTAAAATATTCACAGAAATACAAGATACACAGACTACTTCTGAACACTTTCCTTAACTAGGCTGCAGTGTTTCAGGCGTGATCAACAACTTACACCTAAAATCCTTACTGAACACCTACAGACTTTCTGAAGATCTGTCTATAACATTTTTACTTAGAGAAATCTGCCCATTAGCATTCAATGCACATCTCTATATTTAGTTTTCAGGAACTATGACATCCATTCCACAAGAAGATTAGAAAAAAAATATATGTGGCCTATTTCTTTATTATAAACCTGTTGCTAAGGCATTTCCATTGATTTTCCTCTATATAATATATTTCTAAAGCACTGTAGAAGTAAATTTAGGATCCAAAGCAAGAGGAAAAAAAAGTTTTTCCAGCAAACCTGAGTTTGGTCAATCAATCATTGTGAAATAAAATAAAATTTTAAAAAGATCCTTCCCACTGGCCTTATGAAATGATGCACTGCTGTTCCTCACAGATGTATGGGCCTCCTGCAAATTAAACAAAGTTCATCAGAAAGGCTTGAGACGGGTTTCTTGAGAAGTGAAAACAGTAAGATACCAAGCATCAACTAAATCTGCTATTTGTCATTAATTACAGGCTTTCCTGCTTCCAAGCCATGCATGGGAAGGTCTCATGGTTTGAGGAGCAAGTTTGGAGCAACTCTTTCCTTTTCCCCAGGAGCTGGAGGTGGAAGTTACAGAAGAGGATTCAATGCAACAGCAAGTCTGGTCTCCCATCAAACTTGGCCCAAGCTAAGCCTGCACTGTGCCCAGACTGACCAGTAAGCATCTAAGTCCCAGAGGGACATCTTTAGGAAAGCTCATCTAATATCACAGAACATGGAGGGGAGGCCATCACCTCTGTTCAGATAAGGCTTTTTGTGGATATCAAACCTTGTTTGACAGCCACACCCTTACAGTTAAAAGCAAGCCTGCCAATACCAGTGAGAGCTCTAGTCCTCCCTGCTGTTTCAGTAGGCAATACAAACACTTTTTCAGCTCGCAATGCAGCACTCAGAGGAGTCGGTCTCACTGTAGCCTTCCTTTATTCCTGCAGCTGTTCAGTCACCATACCAAAAAGGTACACTTACAGTCCATTTCCAGATGTGTATCTACCGTGAAAGCATATACAGGTGTCCCAGCTCATCCACCTCTGATTTTGAGTTAAGTCACCAACACTGTTTCAAAAGGCTCAGAAGGTTATAAATGAAATTAAGCCTATATTAATTTTACTTGAAGGAGATTAATCATATGTACTACAAGATAAGAGAGATAGCCTTGTTAGTACTGTTTACAGTGCCCTTCCATGATGTGACAGAAGAGAGACAAGAAATAATTCAATTTCACATAAATGAACAACAACAACAAAAAGAAGCACGAGAGTTCAGCACAAAATTCCCCCACCTGTGGGGGAAGATTATTTAGAAATCAACATAACACAAAGTGACCATTTCACAAATGGCACAAGCTTCAGTTTTCTTAATATCATTCCAGCAACTTTGCCACTCTCTGCCTGGGCTACATGAGCTGTCTAGGGCAGTGGTATTGCCCAAAGATTCATGGACTTCTGAGGGACTGCAAGTGATAACTAATAAAGCACATACATAAGGATCCAAATGCTCCTAAATGGTCTGGCCCTCTTCTGGAGAGACTTGGTGTTCCAGAAACGGTGAGTATTTGAGAAATCACCTGTCCAAATGGTAAATTATTAAGAGCAGTGACTGTATATTACACTGCAAGTATAGAGCAACCTCGTTTTCCTGACTGTAAGACAACAGAACAGAAGCAAACATGAATAATGGTGCTGGCTTAGCTTTCTTTGCAGGTTTCCATTTTGAAAAAATAGCCCCACATCCAGATGCCTGGTGGAATTTCAGCTTTGAACAGTTTACCAGCCCAGGTAAACAACAACAGCACCCTACCTTACAGGATTTCCACTCTGACAGCATCTTTCCATTCCCCTCAAATCCGGGGCAGGCAAAGCTGTCTATCCGTACTAACTTAATTGTCAAAACATTAGCAAAACATGGGGGGAGGGGAAAGCAGGCGCTAACCTTCCTCCAAATGTGCCTGTCTTCAGCAAAACACTCAGTCTGGGGCCAGCTGAAGGTTCCTGGTTCCAGTGAAGCCTGTGGAGCAAGACCAGTCCAGGACAAGCAAACGTGTCAGTAAGCCACTGATTCCAGAACTTATTTCAACTATTCACCTACTCTTAGGTACCCAGAGGCTGCACCCTCACTCTCAACTCACGAGACCCTCATAAATAACTCCTTGCTTTAAAGCACCTCATTAATACCTGCATCTCCTTTTAACTACACTCCCATAAATAAACAGGTTCTCTACTACAGCCAATAAACTGCATGAGCAGGGGTTAGTTCTTAGCATCTGGCTCAAATCTGCCTCTGTTTTGGCTAATTCATATCTCTAAGAGAACAACTGTGTAGAAGTGACCTTTGATGAGAAGAGAAACTTAAACACAAGAAAAGTGTTCCTGATTTTACTAACCCAGGCAGCTGGATTCCCAGAAAATTCAATCTCTTATTCGCAGCATAACTAAGAGCAGAGATATCTTTTGACAATATTACCTTCTGGTTCTCTCTTTTCTGCCAAAACCTATTGAAAACCAAAATGGGCTGGATAAAATCACAGAATGGTTTGAGTTGGAAGGGACCTTAAGGATCATCTAGTTTCAATCCCCTCTGCTGTGAAGTTAAGTAGAGCTGTTGAAATCTTAGTTAACAAAGAACAAATCTTAGTTAACACCAAGCCTGGAAACTCAGCAGCATCCTACAGATCACCTTACAGTTTTGCTTTGCCTGACTCTGAGCAGAAGAGATTAACACCACCTACACACACCGCAAGAGCTTTGTTAGCAGGCACAACGGAGCAAAGCCATGTTGTTGGCTTGTTGCAGGAATCTGTCAACACCATAACACTGCAAGATCTCCAGTCCCAGCTCTCCTCTCATAGATAAGAGCAGTAAATTAGAAAATGCATCCCACCCCTAGCTATTACTCACTTGTTCCACTCTCTGTTGTGAGTGAGTGCTAGAGGGCTAGTGTGCTAGAGGGCTGCTTCTTATCCACCAAAAATACAGTAATCAAGGAGAGATCAGCCATCTCCCAGACTGAAAACTCCGAAGTCTGCTGGTCATATCCTCGCAAAGACTCCTCTGTCCCCTTTTTGAGATTCTTTCCCATTCACTCCAGACTCTGGTCGTTGGGTGAATCTAACCGCAGACAGCTGCAGTATATCTTCTCTTGCGCATTTAACCGTCAGCAAAATCTATCCTCAGATATTTGTCTCCAGAAATAAATTATTCTCAACTGAATACAAAGATACTGAAGTCAGTCGTATTACCAACATGCAAATGAAACCTTAAACCTGATGTCAAGCTCGGAACTTCTCCAAAATGTCATCTGGAACTAATAACCCAGGGTACAGCCCTGCAAGGTCCCACCTTGCAGGTAGGAACCCTGAACTATTGCACTGGACAGCATGTGCATGCAAGCCTGGAAAACTACAACACAGACTGCCCATCAATCTCCTATCATTTAATAAAAGTCATGTAATAATGAGTCATTGCCTAAAATGGCCAGTGGCTTACCAGTTACCCAACAGCTATTTTTCGGTAGCACAGAATAAAAGAAATAGTAGGTACATGAGTGATCTTGGTCTAAAAGGCACACAGCTAGAAGCCATGGCTACAAGCTGCAGTTTCCAATGAAGGTGTGATCTCTTGTCCCATTGGAACCACTTCTGTAGTGGTTCCAACTACACTTCTGAATTTTCCTTGTAGCCAAAAAAGGCTCAGGGTCCCAAGGGAACATGTGACAGCCTGAAGCATGTAAATAGTCAGAGCAGGTGAGTGGAAAGTCTCTTTAGGATTTAGACCCCATGACTTGAGGAAAGCTTCCTCCAAATGGCAGGCAGTTGTAAATCAATGGGTATCTTTCTGACTCAGCAGACACAGCACCACTTTACATGACACTGATAAACGAGTCTGTGAGATTTGTTTTGCCACACTGCCTTTTGTTTAGCTTCCCCTGAAATTAAATGCATAAAATGCCATTAATATAAAGAGGAAGCCAGGTGTGAAATTAAACGATTCAGATGCAATACTTCATCACAAAGTTTTCATATGAAGTAGAAGAAAGCTTATTCAAGCCAAAAGTCATATGTAAAAGGAGTATCTAGGTATGATTTATTTATAGGTCAGTTTGTCCTGATCCACACCACGTCCCCTGCAAAGAACAGATTAGCTGTATTAGTTGTCAGCTTTCATGAAACACTTGGAAAAATTTCTGTGCTGAAGCTCCAGTCCACACCCTGATCTCAGCAGAGCTGACCCAGAAAGCGATGGCTACTGGTACTCACCTTTACTAGCCCCTCAGGCATGAGCCACCTGGAAGTAGCTGGTTCTCAGTCCCACAGGAGTTTCAGGTCACTCTGCAGGACCACAGAGCAAAAAACTCATGCTGCTCAACTCTGGGGTACACTGGAAGAGAAGGTAGAGATGGAAATCACTACTGTTGCGGGAAACACAAGGAAAATAGTCATTAGTCATCAATTAGCTAATCAATGATGTAATTTTTGTACATTTGAGATAAGCTGGTGAATAACTGCTTGAAAACTGGCTCATTTTAAAACAACTATGTTTTAAAGAAAGTACCCAAAGAGGATTCAGAATCTGAAAGACCTTCTGCAAAACTAATCCTTTCTTAAGGATATGAATTAAGTTGCAAGTTGTACTGTAATGGTACTTTGGCTTTTAAGTTAATGAGATACAAATTTGGGGAAGCACACACAAAAAAAATAGGAAATAAAATCCTTATTGTAAAGAGGGAAATGAACTCCATTCAGAAAGCTTAAACCTCATTTACTTACAGTAAAAGTTTATGCAAAGATTAAAAGAAGAAAAAAAAAGTTTTAAAAGCATACTTTCTGTCAATCCCTTCAACATTTTCTAGTAGCAGCAAGTTAGACGCTCTACCCAAACCCTATCTTTCCTCTATGCTCCCAAATATTCCATGATAGCAGGAATGCCTGGCCCTGATATCTCATCTTTTGGAAAGCAAAATCCAACCCTACTTGCCTTACTGTGTTACACCTGAATATCTATTTCTTACCTGGTAGATCAACAACATGACTGCAGAAGAAAGTTACAGACTCATTGCTGGAACTACATAGACTTGCAAGTTTAGTTGTGTCTATTTGGAGAGAGCAAATGACTATTTTAACACTGTTGACATTCTCAGAAATAACTTCTGGAGAAATTTTCTATTTACATTAGTGTTACTACTCTGCATGGTTACCTCCCACAAGAAATATGGACTGTTTTAACAATAAGCCAGTCACCATTTTTCCACCCAAGAAGTGCTATGCAGTCATTCAAGGCTGATTCCTTTGGACCTGTTTAGTACCTGAGTTCCTTGCTTTGTACCAGTGTCTCATTGTTGAAGAAGAGTCCAAGAAGACCCTATTGCCAAGCCATGAAGTTCAGATTGGACAATCTATGACACAAGCTGTTCACGTCCCTCTTCATGCGACAAGCTTGTGTCTTTTGTCCAATCAAATTGTTCAATAGTTATGTGTCCTCTTCTGTGACTGAAGTGTTTGTGCAGATGTCTTTTCCTTCTTACACAGTTTCATGATCTCTTTGTCCCACCTGCACCTGGATCTCATCCATTTCCTAGATCTTGTCTGTCTTCTGCTGACTTCAAGTAGAATGGTCCCTTCCTTCATTTCCAAGAACTACAATTCCCTTTCCTTTCATCCCAATCATCACTCTAATTCACATTGCTAAAGCATATAAACTTCATTAATATTATTACACAATCTCACTATGTTCCTGGTGTAGTTGTGAGGGAAGGAAGGAAATGTTGTGCCATGGAAAATTTGTCTTCTCTGGATCCCTTTCTTACCCCACAAATTCTCCTCTGTTTTGGTTCACTGCCCAACTGGGTTTACAGACTGGACTGTGCTAATGAAATAACATGTAGAAACAATTAAGGGGTGAAAGAGTGCAAACCAATGTGAGAGCCCCAGGACCACAGAACCCACCCACCTTGGCATCACAGACCAGAGTGGCCAATGCAGACCTGATGCTTGAGAAACTATTTGCAGCACGCAGTCATCCTACATTGCACATACAGGCCACACAAGTTTCAGTCTCATTTCAAAGTTATAAAACAGGGTTTTCCTCTATCTCTCTTTCATGCAAACCACACTCCAAAATCCAAACTAAGAAAACCAAATCAAACCCTCCCTAAAATAATCAGAAAGATATCAAAACAGAAAAATGAGCACCAGATCAGACCAATTATGCAATTTTCAGTAGGTTATTATATTATAAAATCCTGACAATGCAGATGAGATGCATCTTGCTTTCATTCTGTGTGCTATATTTAATTCACCGTTATACGACTCAATAGTTAGACCTCAATGGAGAAAATTACTGTGCACACTGGAAACTCCACAAAAAATAAAATGCAGTTCAGTCCTGCTTATTTGTCATATAGCTGTGACCTTAAGATACTTAAAAACATAATGAGAACACCTAAGACCTCCAAGTCTGAAAAGCTATATGCACATACAAATAGTTTCTTTTTTGAGGGGCTTTGTTCAAAATTAGTGAAGTGTCTATTATGCATACTAAAAAGTGAGAGCAATTGATAAGTAAGAAACAGCATTTCCTAGCATAGAAAAGTAGGTCACTTCTAGAGTAATTCTCTTCCCAAACTTGGGGTGCTTCTGTTCTCCTCCATTTCTTCTCCAGACCTTTCCATAAATAAATTTATTGAGAAGATAAAGAGCTTTCTTCTGCTCCAGATGAGGAAAGTACCTAGCCCAGCCTGCTCTGTACCGCTGCAGTTTGTTTGAACTCTCCACTGATTGTCATGTATTTGACACTGTCACTGAAATTTTTTCTTCCAACACCAAAAAAAGAGCCCCAACTATAGGCTCAGAGAACTAGATGGTAGTACCAGCTCAGGTCGGCTTAAAATGTCCCACAGACTGCATGACTGCAAGAGAAAGCTCCCTGTGACCTTCCTCTGTCCTGCACGATGCTAATTCAATTAACCTTTTGTACAGCAGCTGTGTTTAACCCAGGTAGGGTGACAGAGCCGTTTAGCCTGGCCTGACCTCCAGAGAAGAGGCAGGATTTGTTGCAGCATGCACCATGGGAAGAGGTATCTTGCAGGATCTTGTCACAACATGTTGCTGACAGCATCCACATCCATACTATCAGTTTCCCCATCCAGCCAGGTGGATGTGTACCTACCCTCCACCAACTTGTGTGGTACTCTGCAGAAAATCAGCCCTTCCTCTGGATGTCAGGTGTAAAGAAAAAGAACAGCTATTTCCATTTGTAAATTATTGCCTATTTTTCATTCTTGCCTGCTGCCTTTGAAGGGACTTTGTCTTCTCTCCAATATAGTGTAGGTTCTGGTTGGATAGCACTTCATCTTGCCACAGGCTCAGGTGTATTGGAAACCTTGAGGAGACATTGAACTAGAGAAGATGAACACTCTATGTCTGCCATACCAGGTACCGTAGGCAGGAGTTGAGCAGCACCCACATCAGCCACTGGCCACTGGAAGGGAACCTGCTGGAGTGCCCTATGGCAGCCTGTGCTGTGTACCCATGGGTGTTATGACAGAGGTGACAGTCCAGGCTGTCAGGAGGAGATAAATGGTTTTGTTTGTTACACAAAATCTGCAGCAGCAGATGTGATATATATCATATTGCACAAAAGCCTGGAAAGAACTATGCCTGTTATTGCTGGTAGAATATGTAATGCCAATCAACTCTTACCTATCCTCACCTTCACTTCTGCAAACAGGGACCTTCATTGCTGAAGGAGGATCTTGAAGGTGGTGATATGAGGAAGGCTCCAGCAGAGAGAGTTATATTAACGCCTGTTCTGTCCTTTCAACATAAAGAGATAAAGACTGTTTTGACTTTGAACAAAGGCTTTGGAGCTAACTGGGAAAGCTTTGGAGCACTGGGACTGCTCCTGGGGACTGCTGCAATAAAGCAGCAATAGGTATTTTCTTGCTAGAGACTGAGATGAATGGGAAAGCCTGTCATATATAAGGTTATGTTAATTTAGCTCCACTGAATCTTTCTGGGGACCAGTAATATTGATTTAGGATTTTGTTCTGATGACAGTGGAAAGGTGTGAGCTAGAAGAATTGTCTGTGCCTTGCCAACTGCTTCACCCAATTACTGCCTGCAATAGCAGCCTTGAGTTCTTGCTCCTTTTTCACCTTGAGTCTTAAGACAGGATGCTGCAGGGTACTGAGCCATCTCTATGTGTTTCCTTCAGCAGAACACCCATTCTGGAGTGACGGTCAAGAGGGCAACTGCCTGCTGTGGGAGCTCTTGACCTATAGCTCTTGACATGCTCTGAAAGTTAAATTTAACCTGCATCTTCAAGTGGAAGTCAGTCTTTATAGAACTCAATATAAACTTGCCACCTGGGTCCTGCAAAGCCTAGAAAGCAATGTAGATGTTAAGTGGGTGGGGCAAGAGCAAACCAAGAAAAAAGAAAAATAAAAACCAAACACACCCTCCCCCACCCCCACCCCCCAAAAAATCCTAATTAAGGAAGCCCATGGGGAGAAGTAGCCAGGGACACTACCTTTTAACAGGTCAGGTTGAGCAGCATCTGTTTATACCAATATTACTGTGTAAAATCCCTCTATTAATTAGAGGTGTTGATAGCTGTTCGTCTGCTCTCTCTGACCGCAATGAACATTTTCAGTTCCCATCTGGGCTGAAACAGCACTGCCTTGGCTTCCCAGCATGGTCAGTCCAGATAAAAATTGGTCTTAAGTGGGATGTCCCACCAAGAAGACAACTGATGAAGCCAGAAATACTAAACCAGCCTCCCTTTTGTGGATAAGTATGCCTTTCTGTCACAGTAGTAGTTTTGTGTACTGGACTATGGTGTTACCCTATTCTAGCTTAATGGTTTAATTTGTCTGGTGAAATTGGTGCAGCAAGACAACTGGATGTGACACACCAATGTTCTTTTACAATAGGAATCGTCAAAGCTCCTAAATTTAATTATTGGCTTTGTGGGAACCTGGCTGACAGTGAAAGCTCAGCAGATCTAGAGTGAAGCAAAAGAGTGTGAACCAGCTACAGCCACATGTCCCTGATGCTTTGCAGTGTACCACCTTGCCCAGCACCCCTAAACCACAGAGGCTGATTTACAGCTGAGGCATCAATGCAGCAGAAGTAGTTACTGCACATCTTGGGGATGGGATGGGGGAATTGATGCTATAAATCTTCTCTTTAGGCATTTTCCAGATTTGCAGTGTCTTTTTTCTTCTGAAACAAGAAAAGCATGAAAATAAGATCCACATCAGATTCCCTGTAAGGTGTTTGATGTTGGCTGCTGCTCTTCCTGAAACTTGATCTTTTCTTTGAAAATAGGAACTGTGCAACCCTTTTGTGTAAGAAGAAAATTTTGCAGACATTGAAATAAATGTAACTGGTGCAGAGCAACTTGGCTGATTCTGCAGAAAACCAGAAGCAGTGTCTTGCAGGCAATAAATGCTTCCCTTTCATCTCTACTCAGAGGTCTAAAGCTGATTTCTTTAATCATAGAATCATAGAATGGTTGGAGTTGGAAGGGACCTTGAAGATCATCGAGTTCCAACCGCACTGCCATGGGCAGGGACACCTCCCACTAGACCAGGTTGCTCAAAGCCCCATCTAGCCTGGCCTTAAATACTTCCAGGGATGAGGCATCCACAACTTCTCTGGGCAACCTGTTCCAGTGCCTCACCACCCTCACAGGAAATAATTTTTTCCTAATATCCAATCTAAATCTCCCCTCTTCCAATTTAAAACCATTACCCCTTGTCCTATCACTCTACTTCCTGACAGAGTCCCTCTCCAGCTCTCCTGTAGGCTCCCTTCAGATACTGGAAGGCTGCTATAAGGTCTTCCTGGAGCCTTCTCTTTTCCAGGCTGAACAGCCCCAGCTCTCTCAGCCTGTCCTCACAGGAGAGGTGCTCCACCCCTCTAATCATCTTTGTGGCCCTCCGCTGGACCCGTTCTAACAGGTCCATGTCCTTTCTCTGTTGAGGACCCGGCATTTTCATCAAAGGTGCAGTCTTTTCTCTCTTTTCCCCAAGTACTCCATCATTCCAGCATCTTGAGCACCTGTGCGTTCTTAAACCCTTCAGATTGCTCCATTGCTCTGACCATTTCACTGGCTCCCTTAAAAGTGATCGTTGCTGCGATTCTTCAGTATAAAAGGTCCTTTGGAAGCTGTGGACCTCATCATTTCACTGTGTAGCAGCAGAGGCAAGGGTGGCCCGTGCCAACCAAGCCTCTAAATCAGAATGAGTGTTAAATCAACCCAAGAAGGGGCAATACAGAAGGCATCAGGCACATCTCCAGCAGGGCGAGGTCCTTTGTTAGCATGAACAATACTGTACCCTTTCAATCCTGCACTCCCTTTTGTGGTATCCAACCTGAGCTCCCTTCTGTGTCCTGCTCAGAGAGCATCCCTGAGTCACTGCAAAACTGAAAGCATGCAACTACGAAGCTAGGAAATTAATATCTGGAATATCCCCTTAGGCTTTTGGTGCTTTTGCTTATCACTGCACTAAATGCAGGAGAAAAGGAGGGGGCTACATCTCACTTCACTTAGCTGAAAAAGTTCTGAGTGTTTTATTTAGTTTAATGTTGCACTTTGATGAATAACGTGCCCGTCTTGGTGCGAGAGGCACAATTGAGTGGTGTGAGAGGAGGACGTGGAGCTGGATTCAATCAGTGCATGTGATGCCAGCAGGGAAATTAACTACAAAAGATGCATTTTCCTGCAGCAATCCCAATAAATCTGACCTATCTTTCAGTCTGTAAACACCGCTGGGTTCCTGACCTAAGAGTATTTTGTGCCAGTAAAGAGCAGACAGTAACAGCCTAAAGGTAAATATGGCAAAGCTCAGGAGGCTGCTAGGCTTCCAGATCCTGCCAGCCCCGTTTTCGCGCTGGTCCAGCTCCCCTCCCCGGGGGCGCAGCCAGCCCTCACTGCTTCCTGGCAGCAGGAGAGTTTGTGAGATACTGACGTAGACAGTCCTGGCACCAGACCCACACCTAGAAGCTGCTGGTCACAATTCAGAGGAGCCGCGGCTTCTCCACGTGGGCACAAAAGGGACACAAAGATTTTCCCTTGCTTGTGCACAGTGATGGGCATTTTTAAGAGTAACCTGCCATGGCCTGAGCTCTCCTCTGACTGGCAGCTGGCAGCATGGCTGGAGCATACTGGAGGCCTGCAGCCAGAGCAAGGGAGACATTCAGAGGCGTGTACTCCCGGGAGTCATATCTTGGTTTACAGCTAGACCTGACAAGAAAGTCCACTTGATCATTACCTGGTAAGTGTCAATGGTTCTTGTCTGTGACCATTATCCCTTTAATATAAAACAGCGGGGAGATTAAATAACCTTCTGACAGTGCAGCCAGACTTTGCTGGGTCTTGGAACAGCCCTTATGGTGTCCTGGCGAGCTCTGCTTTTATTCCATTTTCTCCACTGGCAGATGGCACGGTTCATTGTGCATGCAAGCGTATTCAAAAGTGCGACATAAATGAAATGCAGTCAGCTTTATGGGGTATACAAGAGCCCAGGTGTGCAAGGACCTTCAGCTGTTTTACAAGATCCAAAGCAGAGCAAGTGGGTGCCAGTAAAAAATGACGGTTTATTCTGTCTCTGTCTCTCTCATTTTTCCCTCTTTGTAGAGGTTTCTTGGGAAATGAGGTAAGTGGAGAGCTGAAATTCCCTCTTGGAGGGATGATCAGCTCAACTGCTGTCCTGCTGACAGCTTTTTCCTCCCTGGATGCTTCCCTTCTGAAGCCAGCCCAGCAGAGCTGTGCCCTGGCTTTGCTCTGCTTGCCTGGGGCCAACCCTCCAGCCCCCAGGTGTCTCAGCACTGGCACAGGACCACCCGACACAACCCTTGGCCTCAGCCCTCATCTTTCTGAGGAACAATATGCAAGTGTCAGTGCGCACCCAGACGCTCTGCCATTTGTTTACTACCTCGTAACCTACGCTGCATTCCCTTGGCATCCCACAGGGATGGATGCACATCACCTGCCAATCAATCCAGGCTCTAGCCAAATGGGAAATATTTAAGCTAATATACACTTCTCCAAAGTATCATACTTCTAAAGATTTATTCCTCTTTAGCAATCATCTGATCACTCCAGGACCCCACTGCAATACAGGCATCTGTGGTTCTGAAAATGGTGTGACTAAAAAAAAAACAAGAAGACAGAAAGAGGGGCAGAAAAGCTGCTGAAGAGAACCGGCTAGCCTTTTATTCACATTAGCAATTACAAGTGAAGTCTCGTAACTCACAGCCCAGGTTATTAGTCCATGCTGGCTGTTCCACTGTACATCAACAATATTTTAATTCAGGAACAACACAAGACTTTTTCTAAAGTAACTTCACTAGTTTGTTGTGTTTCAGAGGAACACATATGCACCAAGTGTGCTGCTTCCATCTGGCAAGAGAGGGTCTATATGTCTGGTGGACACATGTACCAGGGAAATGGAATACTACACGAATATAAAGTACATGAGGCAGTTTCAGGTTTTGTTAACTCCACTAGATACATGATCATCTTCTGGATAAAAATTTCAGCTTGGAAGCTGTCTCACAGTCAAGAGAAAAGGTCCTATAATGAGAATGATTGCAGATGGAGTGCATTTTTCTGTTTCTCTAGCCTGCAAATGAGGATTCAGTTTCCCAATTACCTCTTCTGTCTTTCTTCATCCCAAATGCTCCAATAAGAAATCAACAACTTTTTCTATCAGATTGCTTCTAGGATTTTGGTTGCGCAACTTGTGAGCAGGAAGGAGTCCATGGCTTTGTGTGCCTACATATATGAATAAAATATACCTTCCCCTCACAAAAAATTCCTGCTGGAAGTAAAAACAACTGCAGATGGAACCTATTTGCCCCTGTGAACAAAACTAGCATCAATAGTGGGCTCTCTTGATTTAGTTTCAGCTGACTCAGTTATTTCCCAGTCTAACGTATCATGAGGAAAAAACTTGAAACATCACAACTTACCCCTTAGAGATCCTACAGCTAGTTATCTGCATGCCTGAATCTTCAGAAATGAAAATGGGGGGCTATGTGATATATTATCAGTGGCAATTCCCAGAAAGCTGGGAATTGGTTATTGGTTAGTGTTGGTTAATTGGTTACTGGTTCAAATAACCATTGCAATATGATTTTTGCAGGGTTAGACATACATGCTAGCAGCAGACAGGTGAAAAAATGTAGGCGTCAAATCACTTTTCCACTCTTTTCAGAGATTAAAGCAACTCTGTTTCCATATGTACACACACACGCACAGAGGAATACTTCTATGGTCACACATTTGTGCATGTAATTCTCATCATACATCTCCTTTTAAACCTGTCTTAAATATTTTAAACCTTCCTTAAATAAATTATCCTTTGGCATCTCCCTTATATTGGACTTGAAAGAAAATAAAGTAAATTGTGCAAAGGTTCATAATATATAAACAATTAAAATTTTCTCCATGAAGTGGTGTGTGATGTATTATTTGCTGGGTAAAACAGAGACTATCTGTTTCACCGGTTATCTCTTGATACAGTTTTCAATGATCCATCCGGACTGACAATAAGCATAACATTTTTCCATCACTTTTAAAAATCTCAGGGCCCAGTTCACAGAATTCAACGGGACATCCAGACTTCCCCTCTTGCTTTTATCCCTTTGACCCTGAGTCAGTACAGAAATGCAGCAAACACTTGGCACTGTGGAAATTCAAGCTAAGCATGTATTTAAGTGCTATAAAGCCTCAGACCCTTACAAATTCCCTAGACTTGGCCTTAGAAAGAGTTTCACCGTGACCATATGGGCTGGTTTCCCCTTATCACAGGGAACCATTGATGAGTCAAAGTTTTCTTCAGTTTCTATCTTTCCTTACTGTCTCCTCAACTTGTCTGTCAGCAGTATTTTGGCACTATGCTTGCAACAGTGGTTCAAAATTGCTGTAAAGCATAGCAGGGCAGTTATTTTGCCTGTCAGTCAAACCTGTGACATTTTTGGTGTGATAAACTGGAGGGAACAGCAGTATCAGCTTTGGTGTACTCCTCTTTCTGCTAACTCCTGCATTTCCTCTGACATTTTGGGTTCAGTCACTTCTTTCTCACCCTTTGCTCTATGCAAAATATCACTTTTTAATTAAAATGCCACCAACCTAAACCTCTGGAACAGCTCACCAGAACTTCTGTGGGAACTTCAGCAAGTTGGGTTTTTTTATGGGGCCATTCTCATCTCTTGGGGCAAACAAGCTTTCCCAGATACCCTCCAGACAGAAGGACAAAGCACTTCATCCTGGAGTCTTGCCTGCAGAAGTGATAGAATGAAGGTATCCAGTCTTGAAGATGGTGTTTCCAAATATATCCATTTCCAAAGTCATTGGGATTTGCAAAAATCACCACAGAAGACAGCTTTTTAAAGCACATTTTCTCTCCTGGTCCATTCTGCAGAGTCCAGCGATGAGGTGTTTCACTCTACATGAGTGACTTGTGTTTGAGGAGATGCCCTCCAAACCCGGGTGAGATATGTGGCCTTGCTATGTTGCCCCCAGCCACAAGCAGAAGGCAAAAATGTGAGAGAAAAATGGTTTAGGGCTCAGATCTCTAGAGAGAAGAAGTTTTACAGAAGATAGAAGATAACTGTAAGAGGTGAAGCACACCCTACATCATTGTTTTAGCAGTTAACTGGCACCAGACAAAACAGTAGGAGATCAGTATTACCAGGTTTTAAAGTTAGCCTCATAATTAACCAGAACAGTTTGAATAGCAGTTAGTCCATCTATTCTGTAATGAGAAACAATAAAAAAGAATCTAGGAAAAAAAACTGTGAACCAGAGTTGTTTTTCAAAATGAATTTCTACAAAGAACATTTAACTTATAAAGAGAGATAAATTACAAGTATGCATTTAATGTGTGCTTATGGTTTAGTCCCTAGGATACAGAAGGAAGAAAATTGATCTCTGTTTTTTTCCATCTAAACTGCATTAAAATGAACATCTGGGGCTGCTTCTCCATAATTCATTGGGAAGTGGCTGTACTGAAAACCTTCTCAAGATCTGCAAGCCTGCCACAAAGCTGTCTGATGAAGGGAAACACCAGCTCTGTGGTAGTAGAGTCACTGCCTGAGTGACTGAGACTGAGATGCAGTGGGAAGGAGATGACCCACAACCAATTAGCAAGGCTTAAAGTATTTTCACAGTAAGGCCCTTGGTGTTTGGGTAGGCATTCCTGGGGACCTCCANAAACCTTAGAATAGTTTTGTCTAGTTTTAAACCTTTCGGATGTTTGCTTATCTCAAAGAGCTAACCCCCCTATGAGCAGAACAGAAGCCGAGGCCACGAATCTCACTGAAACCAGACAAGAGGCCTGGATGAGCTCCAGGGACGATCTGAGTTTGCGCCAGACACCAGGGGTGAAAAGTTTACGGTGAAGAGGGCTACTGACTTTATCCCTGAGACCCCTAACAAGCACGGCGCAGACACAAAGGGAACTAATTTTAATACGAAGCGGGGATAGCTACTGAATATGTATAGGCGTATTATGTAATCTCATGAATATGTAATATTTAGGACATATAACCACAGAAAATGACCGTGCTCAGTGCGCATACCTTTGGGAGCGATCCTGTGTGCGTCCAGCAATGAATAAACATACCTCCTTTATATATCTCTAAGGTTGTGAAGCTGCTGTCCTGTGTGTCACTGTGGCTGGCCCGAACATCCCAACATCTGGCCTTTGCAGGGCAGGTAGCTAAATCTGCACACAACAAAGTATGTGGGTCCGTAAGTGCTATTTTCCTGAGCTGCCCATGACACCCACACCTCCACAGACACGCTGGTGAGGGAAGCAGGGCATTTTAAAAGGCATCATTGTCTGTGTCTTTGCTCTGTATCTGCCTCCTGTCACACAGGCTCTGGGTGGACTCCTTGCTCTGTGCCTCCCTCCAGATCAAAATCCATTGCTAGGGAAGCCTTTTTGTCACTGCCTCCCAGCAGTTGCCACCAGCTTGGTTTGTTCCCTGCTTCCTTCACACCAACCTCTTTTACTTCTCATCTCTCTTCCATCAGCACCGATGTGCTCCCTCTCTCGGGGCCAAACTCGGCAGGCAGTGAACCGACACCATTCCCACCTGCACCTGGGCTGCGCAGCTGGCAACGCTGCCCTGGGGCAAGCAACGGGTTTGTCTGATTTATCAGGTCAGGACTCCGGGAGGAAGAGAGGTCATTGTTGCAGAAAACAGGCACCTAATTACACTGTGAGCAGGGACAGAGGTAGCGTATGTTGTGGCATATTGGCTGTATTAAAGAAATGAAACTCAAACCAGATCATTAGTATGAACTGTCCCTGCCAAACAAAACAAAGCCACTCTCCTAATAAAGCCCAGAAATAAGGGGAGGACTGCATCCACAGCATGCTGCTTGATGTGTGTGGACCAGAAGAGCTATAACAAGCAGGATCAACTCTGTGTGTAGAGGGAGGGTGCCTGGGTGGTGAGAATCCAAAAGGGGACAGTAATGCTTTTGCCAAAAGGGGACAGGACAGTGTATAGGGCTTGTCAAAAATACTGTGAGACTACAGACATGATATTCTCTGTTCACAAGGGAAGAGCTTTCTGTGACTGTATTGAGCAGAAATCGTGGCACATGCTGAAATGACCAGTCCCCAGATGAACACCTGAGCTGCACTTACTTCACACATCTGCAAATCACAGGCTTCTCCCAGGTGATCACCACCACTTTTTGCTATTGAAAATGCCACATGCCATGGGAAGCTGTAACCTCCTTTAGGTCTGGGTTACCCCACTGACAGCTGATATGGGGAAGACAGGGCCTAGTTTTACGTCACAAATGGCACAGTTCCCCAAAGGCATGTCCAAAACTGTTCCAAATGCTTGTCCTGCCTAGCAGTGTGCCTGAGACCAAGCATATGTATTTCCTGATGTGTCACAGGGGCTGATCTTACAGTGCAGTCTTTCTCACTGGTGCCATGATAAAAAGACTGCTCCATCTGTTTCACAAAATTTCAGAGGACTTCATGTTGGTGACACCACTGTTGAATTTGGGTAGGATTAGTCAAGAGACCTAAGTGCTCTGAAGTGCAACTGACTGTCAGGCAGTACGATCACATATGTCTTGAGTCCTGGGAAGCCATGCTGAACCCCGACATGTTGAGGTAATGCCTTCAGAATGCATCTGGATCTGTCCAGAGGTTCCTTTGCCTGCAAAAGGTCATCGGTACTCCCATTGGTTGTTGAAAATCATCAACAAAAGTCAGGCAGTGTCAGGTTCCAGGTCAGCAGAGAGTGGCTGTTCAGGCTTACAGTTAAACATTGTAATGCTGATCTTACATTCTTAAGACCTGCTGTATTGCAGAGAGCAATTAAAAATCCCACAAACGCATGTAGCTGAGCTGAGGCTCTTCTTGACCACAGAAGGAGGTTTGCAGATGTCAGCATTAGTAAGCCTGGCGTTCCCATGCACTGAAGCCAGACCTCTTGTTTCTCTGAGGTACAAGCATAGGACAATGCGGCGGGAAACATCCCACACCCTGGGCTACTGGGTTGAAGGGAGTCACAAGGACTTACAGAGATGACTTCTTATGGAGACTTTGTGAGATCAAAGCCCAAATAAACAGCTCTTCACTACAAGCCAGGGCCCCAGCACCTCTTACATGCCACAGCCCCAATGCAGGAAGGACCACAGGCCTGCATGTAGATGGAACATGGCTAAAACAGTGGGGACTCAAATATTCAAAGCCTGCATACAAAGGCTGCAAAACTCATGAGAATGGTCAATCTCTAACTGTTTTGGGCAATAGACACGGTCATGAATTCAAGCGGTGTGCTGAGTTGCAGCTGGAGGCTGCCTCATCTCTCAGGGAGCAACACACTTGCTCTTTCTCAACATCGTTACAACGTGCAAAGGAGAAAGTGAAGGTTATCCAGGCTGATGCTGTAAATAGAACTTACTCTAAGCAATTAATTATGCCACTGGGGTGTGCATATGGCTGCAGGCACTTGAAAAGTAAGTGGGCAGATACTGATTTAGGAGCCTTCTGTAGGGCTTTTGGTTTTTTGAAACGTTGAAGCTGAGGGGCAGGTATGCACACAAACAGTATCTGCAACTTACTGCCCATGGTCTAATCACACAAACACACCAATTCTACAGCTGCATGCACAAACTGAGCCACAGTCCAGAGCTAAGATTCATGGCTCCATATACGTCTTGTTCACTGAAGGCAAAGGTTTGTATAAGGAGAGATGGAAAGTAAGTAGGAAAAAAACAGGTTGAAATCACTGTGCAGCAGCAGGAAGCTAATTTTGGTGCTGCAGACAAAAAATCTGATTAATACAGGTATCTTAATGTACGTGTTAGGCTTAGTGCCACAGAGGTATAGCTAATTCTGATTCAAAATGTATTAAAGTCTGAGAAGTTTTAAAGCAGAAAGAGGCAAGTTGTTTGTTCTTGAATACAACAACCTTAACATGGAGTTATATGTCAAGTTAAACAATATGAACAATGTATTTTAACCCGAAACATGTAGGAGAGATGGGATACTTCTGAGGATAGTGAGAATATTCAAAGTATTTCTCATTTCTAGAGAAATCTAATCCTACAGCTCTTTCCTGGCCCTATAGAATAAGAGTGAAATGAGAGCTGTGTACCTAACCCCTTTTGGCTCTTCTTAAATCCCAATTGAAATGCTTTAACCACTAATATTTTACCAGGCCTGCTGATCTGAATAAGAACTTGAAACCCGAGTGAAGACAATGAGATAGAACCCAAATCTGGTTACACTGTTGTGACACTAATATAATCCTTTGGGATGGGAGGGGATTAGAGTCTTTTAATGCCCTGATTTTATAGGTTTGTGCAAAATACAGCATCAGTTTAGGTGCAGACATCTGGACTCTCCCTGTTAACTGAATAAAGGCTTTTTTAATGCAGAGAATTCTCAAAGGAAATAAGAAATTCACTTGTGGGTGAATAAAACATGAAATAAATTTGAAATTTCTCAAGAGAGGAAGAAAAGCACTGCATAAAATTAAAAATAAAAAGATACTAAGTTATTGATAAATAAAAATAACGGAATGTAGCACATGTCAAAGGCTCTGCAGCCATGAGTAATGACAAAAGGTGATATTAAACATTGCAGAACCCTGTTTAGTTTTATAATAGCGTTTAAATCTGTGAATTTACAGCTTCAAAAAGAAGATTTTAATATCATTCTCTAAGCAGCTTACCAGAGCTCCATTTTTAAAATCTTCATTATTGTTTCTTGCTAATTTGTTTTTACCAGATTCTCCTGTGCACTCTGGTTATGAGGTGTTAAAAGGATTAGGGGCCCGTGGATTTCAAGAGCAGTTGATCTTTTCTACACAGTCTTGTTCCAGCAAATATAAGCTTCATTGCTAGCTCAAAATAAACTCAAAACCGAATAACATAGGTCATCCTTTGCGAAACACTTTGGGAAAAGATGCTGCAAAACAGCTTTTTCTACTGCTGCTGACTTGCAAGTACTCTAGGATGGACAAAAAAGAAATTTTTTTTATTATGTAGGTATGACAGATTCACCACTTCAGCAAAAATGCTGCCCTCACTTCAGAATTATTTTGAGATTATGATGTCCACCACCACAAGTCAGTTCCTTGACCCAGAATGTCAGAAAGCAAAATAATTTAATTCTTGAAGAGTAAGATTAAAATCCCAGGTGGTCTTATTCTAAAGTGTGATGCCACTTGTGCATCTCCAATCGCTATGATCCCATGGACTAGAAGAACAGGTTGCACTAGGTCCAGGTTTTTATATCTGACCTCACAGCAATGAACACCATTTCCCACAGTGCACTTCAATGACACCCTTGGTGTACGTGTGTATGAAGGGCTGCTCCTTGTCCATCTGTACCTGTCTCTTACAGCCTGTCTGCAGGCCTCCTGTCACCTTGTGTATGCACCGTGGACCCAATGCTTGACAATAAGGTATTGACCCTGGACAGAAACTGCATGATACTGAGGGAGACCTTTTAAATCTTCTGCTTATTAATGAATCTGTAAAGCCAGGCTTGCAGAAGAGGTATTTTATTTACATTGACATGTACTGTCTCCACAATCCCACCATCAGTCTAAAGGCTGCTGGTCCTATTGCTCCCTACCAAAAGCCCCACATGGGAAATGTGAGGAGTAGTGCAGGGCAATGGATTGGATTAATCTGGAAAAGCAAATACCAAAGGGACATCTAATCCCAGCCTATAGCTTGGGTGGCAATACCAAGACAACAGGCAAATTCCCCTTAGCAGATCCAGGTGGTGTAATGAAGGCAATGGCCATAGTTACAGCTTGGGATGTCAGGCTGGGCATTGGAAAAACTTTTTCCCTGGAATGGTGGTACATCCCTGGTCATTGGAGATATGGGGGACTGCCATTTTTGGAGGATTTCAAAATTCACATAGGCAAAGCCACAGCCGCCCTGATCTAGCATTTGATGACAATCTTGCTCCAAGCAGGTCCTCTCTGACCAGCATTTCTGCAAGTCTGTAATCCTGTGAATAACTGTCTATTTTTCCGTCCCACAAACAATATCTGTATAACTTTCTCCAAAACTGCCATATATTGGGTTTACATGGCAAGATTTTGGTAGTGAGGGGGATGAAAGGATGGCTTCTGTGAGAAGACGCCAGCAGCTACCCCCATGTCAGACAGAGCTATTTCTAGCCAGCTCCAAGACAGATCCATCTGCTGGTCAAAGCTGATCCCACCAGCAATGTTGATGGTGCCCCTGTGATAACATATTTTAGAAAGGGTGAAAAATGCTGCACAACAGCAACTAAGAGAGAGGAGTGAGAAAATGTGAGACCCCACAGACACCAAGGTCAGTGAAGAAGGAAGGGGAGGAGGTGTGCCAGGCAATGGAGCATAGATTCCCCTGCACCCTATGCTGAAGACCATGGTGACACAGGTTGTCCATCTGGAGTCTATGGAGGTCAGTTGTAGAGCAGATATCCACCTGCAGCCCATGTCCGACACCATGCTGGAGCAAGTGGATGTGCCCTGAAGGAACCTGTGACCCTTGGAGAGCCCGTGCTGGAGCAGGCTTCTGGCAGGAACTGTGGCCCATAGAGAGGAGCCCACATGTGAGCAGGTTTTCTGGCAGGACCTGTGATACTGCTGGGGACTCACACTGTACCAGTTTGTTTCTGAAGGACCCCATGGACAAGACCCACGTTGGAACAGTTTGTGAAGAACTGCAGCCTGTGGGAAGGACCCCCATTGAAGAGGGTCATGAAGGACTGTGTCCCATGGGTTACACTCTGGAGTAGGACCTTGTCCTGTTTTTCCCCACTGTCTTGTTTAGTAAGAGAAATCATAGAGCAGCTTGGTGGGTCCCAAACAGTCAACCAATGTAACAACACATGATTTCTCTCAAATCATCTAAGCAATGATCAGAATTCAGTTTAATTTACAATTCATTTCTTTGAAGCCCAAGCCAGTGTGAACCTGGCCAAACTCACTCCTTTCACACTTGCAATTTCCTATTCCCTTAGCTGTGTCTGTACAATCGCTCTTTCCTGCAAACAAGTCAAAAGCAAATGAAAGCATCTTCAGCACTAGCAAAAGCGTCACACAGTGTAGCCTCAGAACAGATATTCCCAATCTGAGCTTCTCTTGAAAGTTTCTGCTTTTATTTTCAGTTTTGAAGAGGGATTTGTGCACCCCAGACTGGGTATGTTTCTTCTAAGAACATTAGCTACTCTGCTAGAATATATTTCCTTTCTCTATAAAAATGTATTTATTCTCTTCAACAATGTCTTTCTATGACTCTAAAGGCTTTTCCATCCTAGAATATCTTCAACATATTAACCAACAACTCATAGACAAAAAGATAACATGTGGGTGCAATAGCCTTTCAGTCTGATCAAAGAACAGGAAGAATTTGTTTTTTCCTTTCCATCTGAAGGCTATATGATTGAATCTGACAACTTCTTGCTGAACCGAAGCATGTAATTTCAGAAGAGACTTGCTCCAAGTGATGGAGACCCTTCCTGTTGCTAAGAAAGTAACTGCAATATCTAGTTATCCATCTCAAAAGAAAAAAAAAAGCTAATTTATTGCACTCTCCTCTGTGAGTTTAGCAGATTTATATTGCTAGATGCTTCCCACATCTGTAAGATTCTACAGCCCCCGGATTTCAAAAGTGAAGGCAAACTGAATTTTTCATTAGGCAAACAAAAGTCTCTCAATTATTGTCTTTCTGAACTGCATGTAGCCAGTTGGGGCAACATACTACATTTCCTGACTTCACCTTTTATGTCTGCTGAGATTTAATGTACAGTTAAGAAAAGAAATGTGGAGGCAATCTGAAAACACCTTTTTCTGACTGTGGCTTCTGGAGATAATCCCTGAGAGCCTTTACACAGCCTGGGGCAGGAAAAAGGAGAGCTGATTTCATCATGGCAGTGCTAGGTGGCATAATCACCATTATATATATGTGTGTGTGTATGTGTGTGTGTGTATACCATTTAATAAGAATTACCTCCATTATTAACTAGCACATAAATCCCATAAAAGTTTTATCATTTCATTGATAATTCACCTTGCTTCCATAGCCTCAGACTCTCTCCCTCATGAGGACTGCAGACTCTCTCCCTCTCTCTGGCCCCTGCCCTTCACTCATTGATTTCTTCCCTCTGTTCTTTTTTTCCTTCTTTCTCCTATCACTCTCCCTGAAATTTGTTTCTCATGGATGGCTCAGTTGCCCTCTGTAACCAGCCAGACGGTATCTCCAAATATCACTTCAGGCTGGGAGCAAAATGGGCAGCACAACTTGTGGGTGCACCATCGATGCTGAGACACTGCAAACAAGTGGAAGACAGCAGAGGTGATAAACCACTTCACTCCCTTCCTTTACAGCACTGACTGTTAGTCAAAAAGATGACAAGTAAATTTATTTGTGAAATTGGTTTGGAAAACCTTCATCACATTCAGAACATTCCAGCAGAGAGGGACAACAACAGCACACAAACTTGAGTACTGCACGTGAAAAAGGAACAAGACAAGTAATGTTGATTGAGATCAAACAAAGGGGATTGAGGGAGAAAGACAGAGAACTACAAGACCCGTAAATAATCTTTGACAAAACAGTTTTAGTTTGCCAAGCAGAGGAAGACTTGCACAGCCAAATAAACCTTTTAAATGCATAGATGTGATTGAAAGGGCAAATACTGGAAACAACAAACTAGGCCAAATAAAGCTTGCCTAGCTCTGCATAAGGCTACCTGTGTGTTCATAAGTTGACAGCTGTGTGTTCACAGGTCCCATCCAAAGGTACTATTGGCTGCAGAAACACTAAGGCAACATTTATCACTTGGAAAAGGCTCAAACAGTTTATATGATGAATCAAGAGTTTGCAAGGGGCCACTATAGACATCCAGCCTGGAAAAAGATGACAGCAGTAGCACCGGTGTTGGAAGAACCTTCAGCAACACTGCAGAGTGTGAATGGGCCTTCTGCTAAAGGAAAATGGGGTATATATTATAGGTGAGTTGCTAGCAACAATAGAGTGGGAAGATAAACTTTGGGAGATTGCTGGAAAATGGAGGGAAAGAATAGCTTGATTAGTGGGTTAGGGTTATGCTGAACATTCTATATAGCCAAAAGTCTGACCTTAGTGGGAACAAGACAGTGGAGAAGGAGTTTTGAGAAAAGTGAGCTTTCAACAAGTTCCAATTCAAGACTGGAGGTCAAGACAAGGCAGGTGAGACAGATCTGCTCCAAGAGCCACCATCAAGGGCACCTGGAGTAGGGTCTCTGGGAGGAATGAGGTGCTCATACAGAGCCTACATTCAAAGGTCCAAGAATGTATCAGTCAGTGTGGAGACTTACACTGACTTTGGTTATTCACAAAATAAATTGTAAGGGAAAGAAAGCAAGTGACCTGGTGAACAGCATGAGGTGGAGGAAGGAGAGGCAACTGAAGACCTGAAAATACCCAGAAATTCAAGCAAGATGAATAGTGGGATACTAATTTTGGCCTGGAGTGTTGAAGGTTGTCCACTGCTTGATTCTTATAGATTTTATCCCTACTTCTGTCTCAGTCTTCAATAGTCATTTGTGCTGATAAGACATTTATTGTACAAGTAGCTGATTCAGAGCTCAAACCTGCAGTGTTCCTAAGGTCTTGAACTTCAGGACAGAAATGCACACACCAAATTTAATACTTCTAGTCAAACTGACATTCTCCTTAACACTGGACTTAAAATATGGGCTTATGGTTTTCTTATGATAGGAAAATTCTCACTCCTCCCCCCTTCCAAAAGTACATTATATATTTAGGTATCTGTATCTACAGATGTCCCTCTCTATATTGACACTATAGCATATATTTAATTACACATTCAAACAACATCCAGGCAGTCAAGCTTACCCCATCAATATGAAGATACCAGAAAAGGGAAATGCCAAGATAAAGAAATCAGTGTTTCTTCTGTATTTATAGACATATTTCTATGCTAAAAGCATAGACCATGATGTTGGTCTTTTAACAGAAACACAAAGTTGTATACAATGGTTTCCACTCATTGGAACCCTCTGTCAGAGCTTGAGAAAAGTTTCCAACTCAACAGAAAAAATAGGCTGTCGCTTCTGTAGTGTGGCACAAAACCTGGGAAATCCATCCTCTGTGTCCCTTGTGCTGCTTCCAACCTGTCACTCAGATCTCTTGGAAAAGGTACACTTCCACTTCTTTTTTTTTCTTTTTTTTTGAGGGACGTGAGAAGGACAGCACTATAGGACACAGCAACCAGAGTCTATGAATTTGCACAGCAACAACTTCAGGCATGCAGGGAACAATTGGCCTATTTGGAAAAAAAAATTAGATAAACGTGTGCTGGATAACAACACTGGGAAATAAATTACAGAGAAAAGAGAAGCTGATATAATTGTTGTAAACAAAGCCAAGTATACAATTAGAGCTACTCAAGGCTTTTATTATGAGAAAGTCAGTTAATCCAACACAATCTTTGTTCAGCTCTTTTTAAAAACAAATCCACAAAATTCTGTGCCAGAGAAGCAAATTCCACAGAGGAGCTGTGTTTTATTTCCAATAAAATTTAGTAAGTTAGTAGAGAGCAAGTGGATTTTTTTCTTCTGGAGAGCTTTTGTCGTGAGAAACAACTGGACATCAAATATTAACACCAAACCTAAGTATAAGAAATAGCAAGAATGAAACAGTGATTCTTTGAAAATGAAGCCTGCAATTTTCTTTTTTTTCAAGCTATCTGATCGGCTTTGTTCTTCCCCTGTGGCTGCATTATAGTTCTTCAGTATTGTTCCTCAACAGTGCTGAGGCACTTAGAGTGTCTGAAAAGCACATTTATAATCCTGCAGCCAGAGAAATAGCAATGCATCTGCCGCAGAAACCCCACTGTTGGGTCTCCTTCATGCCGGTGAAGTAAAAGCACCACAAATTACTGGAACAAAAGCAACAAACATCCTGGATTGTGAAGTTACCTGGCTGGTTTTGCAGAGGAAACCATTGATACCCAGCAGCACAAACAGTTTAGGGTGCGAGGAGATGGGAATACATGCTTTATGGGGTTCTTTTGTCTGGTGTTTGCAATGCCTGGCTTCAAGCAGGACAGATATATTAATCTTCCATTCAAATCATAGAATCACAGAATCATAAAATGGTTTGGGTTGGAAGGGAGCTTAAAACACATTGCCTGCCCTGGGCAGGGACAACTCTCACCAGACCAGATTGCTCAAAGCCCCATCCAATCTGTCCTTGACCACCTCCAGGGATGGGTCAGACACAGTTTCTCTGGACAACCTGGGCTAGGATCTCACCACCCTCAGTGTGAACACTTTCTTCCTTATATCTAAGCTGAGTATCCCCTCTTTCAGGTTAAAACCATTAACCCTCATCCTATGGCTCCCCTCCCTGATGAAGTCCCTCCCCAAATTTCTTGGAGCCCCTTTAGGGACCGGAAGAGTTTCTAAGGTTTCCCTGAAGCTTTTTCTTATCCAGGCTGAACACCCTCAACTCTCACAGCCTGTCCTCACAGCAGATGGGCTCCAGACCTCACAGCATCTTCATGGTTTCCACTGGACCAGCTCCAACAGATCCATATCCTTTTATCATTTCAGCCCAAGAGGGAACACCAGAAATGCACTGCAACACTGTTCCAAACAGCTGGTTAGTCTCAACTACCTTGCAGGGTGCTTAGGTGACTTGGGGAGGAACAAGAATGAGAAAATAGAGAGGAAAGGGAACAAAAGGGCCAGTCACGTGTAAGCAGTTTGTTGATCGGTACACTCTGGCTGTGCTTCACAGCCAGCCAGCAGTCTATCCTGTCTTCTAAGTAAATTGCTTTCTAACCCTTTCTGAAGTGAAGGAGTCATTTCTGTGTGCAGTGGTGTGTACGGGAGCATTTGTGCAGCAGCTGGAGATGACCAGACGGAGTGTTGCTGGAGCCAGTATGGGTGTGCAAGCGGGTGATGGCTAGCCCAGATCCAGCTGAACCAGCCAGCCAGCAGGTGACATGACCTGGGAGCAAGGGGTAGGGGAATATCTCTTAGGTAGGAGAGCACCTGTGTGTTGAGGGGCAGGACCACAGGGGAGTTGGCTGTGGGATCAAGGGTGTGATGGTCTGTACCAGCAGCTGGAGCAGGTCTGCAGCCTTGGGGGCTCATACGGCCCTGGAAGCCAGCAACTGGGGAGACTGGGATCTAGGGGCAGATACTAGGCAGACTGGGTGTCTGAGCTCAGATACTGGAGGGATCAGCTTGGTATATAGGTGAATATATATTCTCACTGGGGGACTTTTATTCTGCTCATCTAGAGAAGGGATTGAGATGAGGCTGTTGGTGCTGTTTGTATTGATGTGGATCTCTGTCTGTGATCGGTGTGGTTGGCCATATATCTACATATGCATGTGGTATATAAACATGCTCTGTGTGCCTGTGCCTTCTAAGAAAATATTTTTAGGCTCACTACTGTTTGGATGTGTGGGCGTGGAGCTGCAGCAGCCTTGCATCTCTCAGGCTATTGAATCCAACATGCTATATGCTCCTTGAACAGTATCAAGATTTTACCTTGGTTGGGGACTCTGTAAGAACTATGTAGTCCCTGCTGAACTTGCTCAAGCTGTTCCTTAAAGTCAGTCCTATTTCTCGGTCTTGCATGGGGGCAGATTAACAAAATACACCTTTTCTAGAGCTGGGTGAGGTGCTTCAGAGGGGACCTGTTGTGGTTTGGCCCCACACAGCAACAAAGAACCATGTGGCAGCTGCACTCTCTTAAGCACCACCCCCCACCTCGCCCCAGCCATGAGGCAAGAACTGGAAGAAAAAAAGACAAAACTCCTGGGTTGAGCAAAGGCAGTTTAACAGAACAAGCAAAGGGAACAAGAAAACAACAGTAGCAATGAGAGAGAAATATACAACCACAATTTGCAATACCACTGTTTGCTGACTGGACCTGGACCCACCAGCCCACTCCCCATAGAACAAGTCCAGAGGAGAGCCACCAGGCTGGTGAGAGGTCTAGAGAACAAGTCATATAAGGAGAGGCTGAGGGAACTGGTCCTTGGAACAAACCCTGGGAACTGGTTTTTTGTGGAGAAGAGGAGGCTGAGGGGGGACCTCATTACCCTCTACAACTACCTGAAAGGAGGTTGTAGAGAAATGGGTGAGAAATGGCCTCTTCTCCCAAGTGAATAATGACAGGACCAGAGGAAATGGTCTGAAGTTGTGGCAGGGAAGGTTTAGATTAGATANTATGGTTAGACTCAATGATCTCAGTGGTCCCTTCCAACCATGAAAATTCTGTGATTCTGTGACTTCCTCTCCCTCCCTTTCCCAGCTAGCTCCCTGCCATGACCTGGTAATGGCTTACGTGGGACCAAATACCTGTGCCCATGCTAGAACCTGAGGAGAATTAAGCCTATCCCCGCTGGACCTGGGTCAGGATCAAAAGTTTGCTCACACTTCTCAGTCTGTAGATCCATCTCCTGTTTATGCAAGATACTTCAGGAAGCTGTTGGATTGCTCATGGTTTGCATTTTATGGAAAGCTGAGCAAAGTATGCTTTGGCTCACAGCCAGTGATAATCAAGATAAGAGTTTGTAGGGACTCTGAACTTCAATTTGAGAAGTAAAAAGAAGAAATTAATTGTAAATGCAGTTCTGTGGATTATTGAGCAACAGCAAAATTTCTGGCACTTCTTCTCATTTTTGGGTAATGAGAAGGACATTTATAGTCACAACAGGAATGTTGTCATAGGGTGAGTGTCCTCAATGCTCTTGTCTGAAAAACCCAGATGTCTGAGAAAAATATAGTACAATTAGTGTTGGTTGAGAATTTTTGGATGGTATGTTTACTGCCTGCAAATCTGCGGTTCAACAGAACTGAAATTTGGTATGAACGTATTTCAGTGGTTCTTTCTCAAGGATGAATACACCCTGCACATCCCAGACCAGCTAAGACTTTATTGAAGTTTTCAACTCTCTGCCAGACTTTGCTGGCACCTGCACCATCAGATTACAATTCTGCTACTAAAAATACAGAACTGTTGCTTTCTTGAAGGCCTTAGAAAAATGTATCTAACAAATGTCTTGCCTTCTTCAACATAAACACATTGTACTGATGACCAGAAAAATCCCTAAAGCCAGCTTTTCTTAAGCCTTGCCACTCTTCAGCTGAGAAAAAGGGGAAGAAAAATACCTAAGGAGGACAGTAGAGAAAAGAAAGAATGGGGAAAAAAAAACCAAACCAACAAAACCCAAAGAGATTTCCTGGTGTCCTCTGGCAGAGAGCAGACATCCTGATAAATGGATAGGGTCATCCTTTATCTATTGTGTGCTTCGCTTGTAGGGTGTCTCTGACATATGATTTACCATTAAGTATCTGCTGCCTGTCCTTGAAGGGAACTCTGTACTTCAAACTGCACAAAATCATCCTGCTGAGGTAATATTCTAGGCTATTCAGTGCAGCCAGCTGTCTTGCTGAATTGTATCTCTTAAGGCCTTTTGATCCAGGATTGTCTTAATCATCAGCCGCTGTGTGGTGTATGCAGCTACCTGAAATAGATACCTCTCGAGGAGGAAGATGATTAGCTCCTCTTGGGAAAGATGTTTTTTTGGAGGCCACAGCACCATGTTTCCTCTTTACCGTCTGCACAAGTACTGTCCCAGTAGCTCTGAGAGCTATTGGACCTTAAAAGCATTGTGAGTTCTTGGGAAATTGAACCAGAAAACATCTCTGATAAGCTCTTGAGGATGTCAGTTCTAGCCTTTGTCTGGGCAGCAGGTCAAATAACACTTTGGTACAATACTATTACTTCTTTCACACATGTGGAAAAAAAGAAGTGCATTTTAACCTTGGTTTTTCTGTGTCCCATGCATGAAGGAAGAGAGATGTCTGCAACCTGTGTAGATGAAGCTCTGCTATAAAGGTAAATACCATCTCTTCAGAGGTGGCCGAACAGCCCTGTAACACTCTCACAGGTGTTACATAATTGCTGCAGTATAATACATGGCTTTCATTTGACTTCAACAATGTTTAACTTGGTCTCTTCTATGTCGTTACTTTGGTTTGATGAATTTACATGGAAGGTTTTTCCTTGTCATGAAGTTTCACTTGCAAAGATTTAACAGGGTGAAACTACCCTCTCTGTATAGCCTATGCATCCGTCAGGAGCCTTCGCCATCCTTTACTGGCCTGAAGTCCTGTGAAAATCTGGCTTATACTTAGCTTTCCCCTTGAACACTGACGTTTTTCTCCTCAACTTCTTCCCAGACCTCTCACTCTCCCTTGCTTGCAGTTATCTGTGAAGGACTCCTGAATAATTCAACAGTACGAAGTGATTGTCAGTACCTTTGGCTCAGTGCTGTCCAAAGAAGAGCCACACAGTGCCAGAGCCACACACCCTCACCTGTCCCTTCTGGGACACATAAAACTCCTGGACCATTTCTTTCTCCACAAAAAGACCTCCAAATTCTATGAATTGTAGCTACATTCTGTATGAAGCAAGAAGTTGAGTCCCAGTGATCTCAGGCTGCAGCCACTTTCCCACAGCTGTCAAGCTGGTGCCAAAGCTTGCAGTCTGCAGGGTCACCCTGTATATTGACATAAAATATACATCCTTTTCTGTCTTAGATATGGGCTTATATGTGCATATGCATGCCCTGTTGATGAGCAGGTTTCTCCTCTAAAACTTACTTTCCTCATATAAAAATGCCCAGAGGACACCTCCTTTTTAAAGAGCATTGCAAACTCTCTGTGGATACTCACCATTAACATACCAATGGAAGTTGCATACAACAGTTCTGGCTCTATTTTCACGCCAGTCACTGGGGCAAGGTGAAGGCTGAAAAGAGAAGCACAGGTAGTCTGCCATCTGGGGCTCTGCAGCACATCTTCCTTCCAAAACATTTCCAGAAAAATGCCCCTTTGCCAACAAGCAAAAAGGCTGACTTCAGCTCTCCCAGTGCACATCTTCCCATCAGCATGGGCAGATTTCAACATGATGGTGCTAGAAGCTAAGCTTCTGATAGGGTATGTACCTCGTGCTGTGCAGTGAAGTTGTGGATGACTGCAGAAGTCCTCCTGGAAATATGCCTTCACTGTGAAACATGCCATAGGGAAAACTGATCCCAACCTGCTATGTTGAGCACAAGGGTACAACCTTCCTGTGACACCGCCTGGAGTCTTTATCGCTACTGGTCTTTGCTCACTTATCTTAGAGGGCAGCAATCAAGGTCACTGCATTTGCACACAGACATATAGATATATATTCATATATATAGTAGATATATATTCACATATGCACATACTCACTCACGGATCACAAGCCAGGGAATCTAGGAACGGTGCTACTTTATGCACCTTCCTAAATCATTTGCAAGCTCTTTAAAATGGGGGGATTCTTGCTCCAGTATAGAACAGGTTTACCTGGCACTGCTACAGAAATAATCACAGAATCATAGAATCATCCAGGCCAGAAGGGACCTCCAAAGGTCATGTAGCAGTTGTTAATTATCAGCAAAGGGAGACTGTTATACATTAGAAACAATTCTTTAAGAGAGATCTGTATCTACCAAATCTTATCCTTCCTGTAAGAATGACAAAATGCTTTGCAGGACATGAAGGCAAATTCCCACATAAACCTCTCATGAATCCATGAACTGAATTTTGATCTTTGATTTGCTGGTGATCCCTAAAAGCATGGATTTTACTGTGCTGCAACTCAGACTTCTAGCTTCTCTTTCTGCCCAGAAATTCAGAGTGAATTCAGAGGCTAATGAGCTTAAGCATGGCTGTCAGGACAGTAGCTGTAGCGCAAAAGAGAGAAAAAGCTTCGGTTTGCTTCTGGAACAAACTATTCTGCCTACAGTAAGAGAAAAAGATGTTCTGGTTTATAGCAAATGAGCCTTTCCAAATTAATTTAGCTGGGCATGCAATGGCATCTTCCTGTCACTGGAAAATAAATTCCCTCTGAAAAACTCTGTTTTGACAAACAACTCTCAAAGTGATTTTGTCAGGTCAGAATTTAAACAAGAAATCTCATCTGCAGCAGGTCAGATCAGGGGAAGATAGCAATGGATTCTCTCAGCAACATACAGCTGGGTTTTGTCACCCTGGGCCTGTTTCCTTCACAGCCCAGTATGCTCCCAAAGCCAGATGTTCTGGACAGGGTTCATGGGCAGATGCTACTGCTGCTCTAGTTGACTAAGCAGATGGCAAAGGAAAGCTGTGTTGTGAGCGAATTATAAAAGGTGGGACTCCATGCTGTCTGCCCACTGTCCCTGGAAGAGTGATCCTCAGGGTCAGAGAAGGTATCTTTTCAAAGATATGCTCCAGTTTCACTAGACTGAGCCACAGCTTGTCTGCTCCATGCATTAAGAAGACCGCATGAAATGCCATGTTCTGTTTGATCATAGAGTCATAGAATAGTTTAGGTTGGAAGGGACCTTTAAGATCATCTAGTCCAACCATCCACTTAAAAAAAACCCAAATCATCACTAGACCATGTCACTAAGCACTATGTCAACCTGTCTTTTAAATGTCTCCCTAGATGGTGCCTCAACCACTTACCTGGGCAGCCCATTCCAATGCTTGATAAACCTTACAGTGTAAAACCTTTTCCTGTTACTCAATCTGAACCTCCCCTGGCACAACATGAGGCCATTTCTTCTTGTTCTATCACCTGTTCCTTGGGACAAAGAGACCAACCCCCACCTCTCTACACCCTCCTTTCAGGTAGTTATAGGGAGTGATAAGGTCTCCCCTCAGCCTCCTTTTCTCTAGGCTAAACAACCCCAGCTNTCTCTAGGCCAAACACCCCCAGCTCCTTCAGCCTCTCCTCATAAGACTTATTCTCCAGACCCCTCACCAGCTTTGTTGCCCTTCTCTGGACTCGCTCCAGCACCTCAATGTCTTTTTTGTGGTAAGGGGCCCGTAACTGGACACAGCCCCTGAGGTGGGGCCTCACCGGTGCTGAACAGAAACGGACAATCACCTCCCAAGTCCTACTCTCTGCTGTTCCTGATAGAGGCCAGGATGCTGTTGGCCACCTTGGCCACCTGAGCACACTG